>VWZN01016989.1:336366-417007 GCA_013396955.1 Regulus satrapa | reverse complement strand
TTTTTTTTAATGTAATTTTTTTTTTTTTTCCAGAAGGTATTTCGGGTCCTCCGAGGGCTGGGAGAAGGTCTGGTTTCTGATATTTTGCATTTCTGTGCGTGTGTGCCTGTGTGTGCCAGCAGAAAATCCCTCTATCCTGGAAGGATGGTGAAACTGGGGAATAATTTCAGCGAGAAGAGCACAAAGCAGCCCCTCTTGGAGGATGGATTTGACACCATCCCCCTGATCACACCCCTGGATGTCAATCAGCTCCAGTTCCCACCTCCTGACAAGGTACAGTAGGCTTTAGTTTCCACCCTGGAGAATCACACCCAAATCTCAGGCAAACAACAAAAGAATAGGTTATGGGTAAAGGGCAGCTTAGAAATGACAAGAAATATGGGGTGTTTCAGGGCATGCTAGGGAAAACCCCAAATAGCTGAGCTCATGAAAATCCATTAATGGTGATTTGCATTAAAAATCAGTGTGAAATGTTAGCAGTAAGCATTTAGAGATTTCAGTGCTGCTGTATGGAACGTACAGGATACAAATGCAAGCTTCTCTATGCTGTGTTGTCCATAGCCTTTTGTATTCTGTATGTCTTTCTTGCATCTGGAAGCTCCTGGGTATTCTCTCGTGAATTATACAAATTTTCTCTGTCCAGAAAATGCCCCCCTGATGGGGGAATAGAGCCCTGCCTTATTTCTCTGTAAGAGGGGCACGGGCATGCTAGCAACAGCGAGCATTTCCATTTTCCTTCTGTGCTTCAGGAAGAAACTAATGCTAACCCCACACAAGCTGAAATAATGAGATGAGAACAGGCCGTTGAGTTTTCTCCTTGGCAGTTTATTTTCTTAAAAAAAACCCAGATAGGTGATTTAGATATCCTCTGTAGCTGGAAGGGGGCAGTCCAATTAGCTGCTTGCAGGTTGAAAGGGAAATTCCTGCATTCAGCATTAAATGCCTTGATTGTTAGGGATTTTATTTAAAAAATTTTTAGGAAGGTGATGTGATAACCTGTAAATATCTTTATTGTCCTCGCAATAAAGAATTTAGTGAGTGCTACTGCACGAGAGGCACCAGGAGTAGGATTTTTTCAGGGTTTTCAGTATCCTGTTTTAATAGGATTCTTGTAATTTCCCACATGCATCTGGTTTGCAAAAAGCTTTGTTGTCTTTGTACAGTTTTTATTCTTGGCGTTGTGTCTTCCACAAGCTGAATTCTACTTCTGGCTAAACTGATAGCTATACATTCCTCAAACCTCAAAAATAGTCAAGTAATCTTAACTTAGGGTAAAGAGTTTTAGCTTGTAAAATTTTCCTCGGTAGGGTGATGCTTGTAGGCAATACAAATAAACGTGTGACCTCCATTTTAATTGCTATCAACACCACTCTGTGTTGTGTGTGGTGACCAGTTGGCAGGCATAAATGCAATAAGCCATAACAGCTGTTCAGGAGCCTGAGGGTCCATTTTATGCCCTTAGTTACATGGGTGTAAATCTTGTAACTGAGGACAAAATCACACCCTAAGGCTTTAGAACAAGCTAAGTCTTACCGTGTCTGATACATCTGCCAACTGGTGACTGGATCTAACCGATTACCAAGGACCAATGGCCAAAGGAATTTGTTCTGCTCCTGCACTGCTAAGGAGGAGTCTGGACGAGGGATCTGCATGGTAATAGCTTTAACCTGAGCAGAGCCTCTGTGGTGAGCTCAGGGCCAGCCTGTTTGTACTAGAATGGGGCAGAACTCCTGCCACCTGCACGGCATTTGCCTTGAATGAAAGCAAATGGCCAGCTAAGCTAGAAACTTAAATAAAGGAATATTTGATTGGTTCTTCTGCTCTCCACTGTCCAATTGTATATTAGCTTTCTTTTCCTTTTGCAAACAGAGAAGGGGGGAAATGAAATTTATTGGTCCTGCTGGTGTCCTTCTGTAACTGGTTAGTCATGTCAGTGTCTCTTAGAGAAGTAGAGAGGAGCAGAGGCAACTGATGAGGAAAAAAGAAACAGTATTAAGAAAAGACTGGCACACAGACCAAATACTGAAGTATGCAGACACTCATGTATAATGAATAGGAGTACATACTTCATGTATCTATCTCTGCTTATTATTCACTTGCAAGGCTCCAGCATGGCAGTGAAGCATAACTTCTTGAACAGTAGTGACTACAGTGCTAAGGATTTGATGATTTTGACAGTTTCTAAATTAAAGAGATGAAGTGATTTAAATTCATATTTAGATATGTTAAACAAAAGAAGACATTACATAACCAAGCAGTTAGAACTGTACATTCAGTGTCAGCTGAATGTGATTTGAGTTGCCTGAGATTATGCAACATAAAGGGGGGAGGAAGGGAACTAAATGTTAAAAAGCATTCCAGAAATCCATCAGGCAGTTAACTTCCATGATGCTGTTGGGCAGCTACAAAGTTAAATAGGTAATAACTACTATCTGACTAATTATAGCTGAAAATTGGTAAGTAGTTTTTAAACCTATGTCCTGAACAAATATGTGTACTACTGTGAAAGTGTCTAATAAACTTTATGGTGCTGAGTTTAGGTACAGCTACACATTCTAGCTGCCAGCCAGGGAAGTGAGAAGAAGGGAACCCAAAGCTTCTCATTTCAGTGTCTGGCTGCCTGAAGTGTCACAGTCTTAATTTCAGAAAGATGGAGAGAGACTGCTTACAAGAGGATGCACTGACAGGACAAGGGGGAATGGCTTTAAACTGAGAGTAGGGTCAGTGTGAGGGTGCTGAGGCTCTGGCAGAGGGCCCAGAGGAGCTGAGGATGCCCCATCCCTGGAGGTGTTCAAGACCAGGTTGGATGGAGCTCTGAGCAGCCTGGTCTAGTGGAAGGGGTCCCTGCCCATGGCAAGGGGCTGGAACCTAAAGATAGTCTTGAAGGTCCCTTCCAACCCAGGCCTTTCTGTGATTAATGTATTTGCTATTAATACCGCAGGCTGTGCTAAAGATAGAATTTGATTCTCAAAAGTCTAAAAGAGTAGATATTTATTCCTTGAGAAAACAGAGGAAATTGGGCAAATTGTAATAGCACCATCACTACAATAAACTGTACCCTAGCTTGAGAACAGTACTTGGAAAAAGTTCCTGAAAAATGCAGAAGACAAAAATGAGGCAAATAGGTTAGTTATGTGAGAATTTTGTATGATTAGAATGCCTAGGAGAACACTAGAGATATGACTGACGTAATGAATATTTTGGGAATACAGGTAAGGTGCTAAATTGTGTAGCTTGGAGCAGTAGTTCATAGCAAGGAATAAACCAAGGAGCCCGGGGTGTTAGAAGAAATCTCATTAACACAAGGGTTCATGTGCAGCTTGCTGCTTGCAGCTGATAATTCAGAAATTAGATGTTAAAAATAAGAATGCCAAGGGCCATAGTCTATCAGATGGTGAATAGCAACTAGACTACATTGGTTATCTCACTTTTTTTAACAGGGGGAACTGCCATCAAAGAGCGTGGTGATCCTGATGATCAAAGAACATCAAAGAATCTGCAAGATTTTTATGGGTACTCTTCGATAATCTTCTGTTGGTGACCAGTTTGAAATCCCATTAATGGAATTTCCTGAAGCAAATGGAGGTGGCTATTTTCAAACTATACTGAGTGGGAATGTCCATGATATGGATTTGACTTATCCTTGCCTAGTATAAGAGCACAGTATCACCACAGATGAAAAAGTGCAACCTTTGTGCAACTGTTGCATAACAAATCTTGGTGTAGATCTATCAAAACCACTTTGAGAGGTAGGTTAGTTGATGATTTATATACTGGAAAAAAATTAATAATTCAGAGCTTTCAAAAAACAATTACACAAAATAGGGAGGGGAAAGACATGGTGCTAGATCTGCTTGTAAGCAGATAAAAGAAGAGTTAAAGAATAATTAAGGTTTTTGTGGGCAGCTTTACTTGACAGTTTTTTTGATGGATTCTTTTTCTTAAAGGTTGTGGTCAAAACAAAAACGGAATATGAACCTGATCGCAAGAAGGGAAAGTTCCGTACTCCTAAAATAGCTGAATTCACAATCAGCATCACTGAAGGGGTTTCAGAAAGATTTAAGGTAAGCAGAGCTATGTGAAGATGTTAGTGACTCAGTCGTTTTTGCAGAAGTGCCTAAAATCAATTGCTGATTGTAGTCAGAACTGGCTATAACAAAGTGTCTGTTGTGGATATAGCTGGACACGAGAAGAATTAATTCAATGTTATAATAGTTCAGTATTTAACAATTAGGAACGAAATCAAATCTTGCAGCATTATTGGTTGTAATCCCTCACTGGCAGATGAATTCTGCAGGCGTTTCTGTCAGTGTGTGGGCTTCAGAGTGTGGCTTGCCAGGGTGTGTGTGGGCTGCACACGGGGAGTGCTCATGGCATGGATAGAGCTCCTGTTTGTGCTGAAGGACAAGAACCACCAGAGAAGATTTACTTTCTTTTTGGCTTCTTGTTTATCACCATGGCCAAGCCATTCTCTTAAAAGCACTGTCACAGTCCATTATGTATTTTTTATAGTTAAATATATGACTTGGCAACCCATACCAGAGCTCTTTCCTATCAGTTTTCCTGGTCCAGTTTAATCTTGCAGTTTGGTGATGCCTGTTACCGTCACATGGCAGCAAGCATCTGACTTAGATTGTGTCCACACTCTTATTACTCCCTTCTTTAGCCCCAAAGGAAATCTGAGAGCTTAACTGGTGTAAGGCTTGAATATGCTTTCCCCCTTCCCACTAGAGAATAGCTTTTCTTGTTCTGTGTAATTAAAGCAAAGCAGGAAAGTTTGCACTTCAGCTCCTGCTCCCCTGTTCTTCTTACAGTAAGACTGCAGGTTTTCGGTGCTTTTAATTTGGCATCTTACCCAAGGATACCAAAGCATTTCTAAGCAGTAGGAAAACCACACTCTTCAGTGCACAAATACAAATACCTTGGGAGAGCCTAGCATTTAGTATGGGGGGAAAAATAGAGAGTTTCGGTAAAGGTGTGGATTCTCTTTCTATTGCACAGTTCTAAACTCTGTCTGAGTGATAGGAGTTTTAGGGCACACACAGATTTTGGTACTGTTGTTCCTGAGCACTGCTCTAAAAGCTGCCCAGGCCCAAGCTGACCTTCAGAAGTGTATATGCAGCTCTCAGTGGAATCAGAGCATGCTAAACAAACAAAGTGAAGGCTCAAGGAGGGATTAGACTATATTTGGAAAGGAACTTTGCAGAGTGTTGCTGCGACAAATGTTTTAGGTGCTGTTCACCTGGTGTAGTCTTCAGCCATGCAGTGGAGTGTGCAGGTTCCCAGTCAGCTGTGTGGGGAACCACCCCAGACAGCCAAGAAGAGATGTTATGGGGTGTGGTAGGGTGTTACTAAGGAGGTAAGAAACCTAGTTCCAGCTTTTCCCATTCCTTGGTTTGGAGCAAGGACATCCCATTCCTCAGGGGAAATGCTACATTCTGACTCACATTCTCTCTGTCCTCCTGGCACCGTAGTACCAGTGCTTGAGAGTCATCCCCTTCCTCTCAGGTGAGGGTAGGGTAAATGCAAATGCACAGCTCAGAACAAGGAGAGCTTATGTCTGGCTGGCTTTGTGCGTGTCCTGGTCACACTGAGGTGACTGGAAAACGCTTGGTGTGTTGTAGAAGAGAAAGGAGAGGCAATTTTTAGTTTGAGTGCCCTGATAGGACTTTGGTTTCAAGCAGCTGAGCAGAGCCTATTCCTGCAGAAGTTTGCACTTATGCTTTAGCAGTAGGGCCTAAGGGATTTTGTTGCTGGAACATTAAATTGTAGTTAAGGAACGGTTTTGGGTATCTTAGTTACAGCTAAAAGGCTTGTGCATCCTTTTATAAATCTGGGGGGTTTTATCTGTCTTTTCTGGGAGAGCTGAGCAAATGAGACCTTGCTGAAAACAAATAAATAGCTTGTTGTTCTGTTGGGTAATCTTCTCTAAATTGTGTAGCTGGACAGCTAAAAGCATGAGGATTTTTGCATTGCATTTTTATACACCTTTGGATGGCATACTTAAATAAAATATCCTTTAGATATTACTTTTTGATGATCCCTCTGGGATTAATCTCATACTACAGGGTTGCTAGGTTTTGCTGCTAGGTAACTACTGCATCAGAGAGAGATTTCTGTAAGATTTGGTATCTCTTGGGAATTGCAGGGTGATTCACATTGTGGCTGTAAGTCTAGGTCTCCAAAGAGGAGTATGGGGATTGATCAGTTAGGAAAATCTTGGTTCAGTTAATTGAAAACAATATTCATGCAGAACATTCAGGACCTAAAAATGTCCCTTAATCTCTATACAACAATTTTAGAATTGAATTATGCTGCTTGCAGCATTTTAAAGAAAACAGCATAGTTCTCTAGCGGGGATGATTCTGGTATTCACCACTCCCAGTAGTAAATATTACATGAATAGTTGATAACATTTCATAAATATGTAGATGAAAAGCACTGATTGTGTGAGGGTTTCTCCTGGGTCCTTATTAATTGTGAACCATCATGTTAACTTCTGTTGTTGATTCTGAGACAGCAAAAATATATTTGTTTGAAAATTAAATATTTGCTATAATTATGAAATGCATTATTTATCTGGTGAGATATTGACTTTGGCTTGTGTTCATGAAAAAGCTTTCAGATGCCATTTTAATGACTTCAGTATGGTACATCACCAGTGCACAAGCTTGCCACAAGACACAGCTCAAGTGTTGGGCTAAAAATAAAGCAAGTCAGTCATATTTACAAATAATTCACATGTGTGTGTTCTAGGATGTACTTCTTAAATAATGACAAAGCAGATTGCATTTTTTGGGATTCAGCAGTGCAGATCATCTAAGGCTGTTCTTCTTGAGAAGTTACACATTGTAACAAATGAAGTCACTCCAGGCTGTGCATGTCATGTAGATCATTGGTGTTTTAGCACCTGGTGAATAATCGATTATAAAATGTAAAATGTTTTCTGCATTCAAGTCACATTACCACAGTTATTATAACAGAGATGAGAATGTTTTCGAAGAAAGCTGCAAGTTTCATTGTAATTTTCCTCTATAAAGCCACATTCGGAATTCAGATCGAAATCTCTCAAAAGAATGTGAAGATTTCCCGATTCTGAGAGCCCTGTTGTCTTGATTTATTTTTATGGCACTAACCACACCAGGAAGATGGGATTTTTTCAGTTGTTTCCCATTGAGAAAACAGAAGTTTTGCTTACAGTGTGGGCTGATGTGGGGAGTTGGTTCTCCATATCTGGGAATCAACTTTGACCAAGGCAGATTTTTCTCTCTTGTAAATTGCCTGCTCTACAGAGTAACAAAGGATCCTTGTGAATCAGGACATAGGAGGAAGTTAGGGCACAAGAAAATCCATGGTCTGGGTTATTCAAGGCCAAAGCTCTGCGTCCCCCGTTGCAGAGCAGTGTTTTTACAAGCTCCAGTTGGATTTTGCAGTGGGATATCTACTCTGGCACCCACTGATTGGGCTACAGCTGGCAGTTGTGTACAAACACACCAATTTTAAAAAAAAATCTGTTGTAGCGAAGCATGACTTTTTTTTTTTTCTATCTTTGAGAAAACCTCAATAAAGAACATTTAGAGATATTTTGAAAGCAAATATTTTTGTAATAAATTTCAAGCCCTTAAATCAATCCAAGCTGTGAAATGCCTTCAGTCTTTGGTTTCTGTTCAAAGGCAGTTCAGTTCTGACTTTATTCTTGACATCTCTACGTATAAGTAACTGCAGAGCCAAAGCCTCAAGCTTATCTCTGTGCTAAGACCATGCAAACCCTGTTCTATCAAGTAGCAAGCATCTGCTGAAATGTCTGCATGAGGTTATGGAAGAGGAATTGAAACTTCAAGATCAGTTCTTGCAGTTTTACCTGGTCACTTTTAAGACTGCAAAAATGCATGCAACATACATCTAACTGTTCAGGGCTTTTTTCTCTCTTCAAAGGGGCATCCTTCAAACGTGTCTCTGCCTCAACACTTTTGTACCTCTTCTTCTTAATGCCAATAACTAAGTGAATTGCTGCAAAAATAATCAGAAACAAGGAAAGCTGTTCTCTATTTGCTGCTGTGTGATTATTTTGTGTGTTAAGTAGCTCTTTGCTCCCACTTTATAAGTCTTTTAAGAGCAGGAGATGTGAGCTGATTCCTGTACAGGTATCTCTTCCTTAAGTAGATTCTGTCTGTCACTTAGTGCTGGAAGAGTGACAGGTACTTACTGGCATTAGTAGTTCTGTTTCTCCAGTGGAACTACTCACAGGATTAAAGTTGCTCACAAGTATATGTGTTTGGCAGGCTTTAAATTTTTTTCATAACTACCTAAGTAAGAAAAATAAAGCAGGTGGTTCTTGCAGTGTAACAATTATTTTAAAATAACTGATGTAACAAAAGGCACTGCATGGCAACTGTCACTTTTCTTTTTTTAATGTTTGATGTTCTCTGATATGACATGGATAATCCTTCTGCTAAATTTTTGTTTGAGAGGAATTTTATAGTCAGAGCTGGAAGATTTAAGTAGAGTGGATGCTTAACACAACTCCCCTGCTACAAGTCAGGTGTCCTCTGCCACTGTCTCCATGAGAAATCCTTTTACTGGAACAGAACCTGTCACACGGGTGACACAGAAGATATTTTGGATCTCTCCAGATGCATCACTTAAATAACCTTTCCTCTTCTGTAATAACATTACCGAGCCTTTTCCTGGCCTCAGTAATATCTTCTGGGTTTATATGGGAAGGTGGTAAGGTTCTTATCTCCGTGCCACAGGGCTTCTTGAATTGCTTCCTCAGATCCTTGTTGTTCAGAAACACAATATATGATGCTGTGTGATAGAAGATGACAGGAACATTGCTATGAACAGCTGAGTTAAGCTGCAATTCTAGGATCTCAAGGCCAGTGCCTTGTTAACCTGTTTTTGTGTAACAGTGTGTCCCTCAGGTTTCATTAATCAATTCCCTTGCAGACTGGTCCTGTTGTCTTACACTGTCACTGTTAATAAGCTCTGGTTCTGTAACTTCTTTTCTTACTGTCCTCATGAATCTGCCTGCCTTTTTGCTGCTACTTCCAGTCATCTCCAGGTGAGCATCCAAGACAGTTCCCTTTGTCATTTATAGTTGGGAACGACAGCGTTTTGATTTCTGCTCTTTTTTCTGTACAATCTGCCCCCAAACTATCTTCCTCTTTGAGCACAAAGTTTCGATGCAAATGTTGTGGTGAAGAAGTTGAGTTTTAATAGATGGATACCAGTCAAAGATGACATGTAATGTTAGAAATACCCTTCTGAAACAAGGCACCTAGTTGTCTTTTGGAGTCATTGGTCATCCTTTATATTCCCATAGCAAGTACAGGGTGTTCTGTGTATTTTGCATTGCTCTGGAAATGAATATGAGTCAAGCATTGCATGTATAGATGTAAATGTTCCTTTTTCTTTCACATTGCCATTTCCCACAAGCTGAACATTTCTTAATCCTTGAGTATTGTTTCAGGCATGTTTTTCATTTAAACTTCCAGGGACAGGCTGAGGTAATAGCAAACAAGGATATAATTTTGCAACAGCAGTGATAAGCGGAAAGCTGATTTTTGTGTTCTCTAACGTGCTCGTAGAGGGCATTGTGTGGCTGAAGATGCAGGACTTCAGTGGAGAGAGGTGAAATGGAGGTCATGGCCATTAGCAAGAAATGTTTTTCGGATTTTTGTCTGTGGGATGTAGCCAGACACAATCTTTTGTAATTACAGGCCGTCTGCCTAAAATTCTCTTGTAGTTTAAATTGGATAGCAATAGTCTTAATTTCCTGTCCGAAGCGGTTGTATAGAGTTGGTGTATTTCACCCCAGAGGTCTCTGCATTTTACTGGTGAGCAAAGCATTAATTGGCTATAAATAATTTCCTGTAAAAGGTGCTCTGTAAGTGTATGTGTTCACTCTTGTTCAGCGCTGGCAGCAAAGTCTGTGCCCTGCACTTTACAAACTGATCAGAAATGAAAGTTGTGTTCCCAAGAGGCTGCAGTTGAAATAGATAATGCACAGATGTAGAGCAGAGATGAGATGTGACCAAGAGCCAGTGACTGAGCAGTGAAAATCATTGCATATCTTGTTAGTTCTTCTAATAACAGGAATGCTTCTACATGGGTTTGTGTGCTGACAGAAGAAAAAGCATGAAGGAAGGCATGGTGCAGAACAGCACAGTATGAGTGGGTTAATGAAAATCTCAGGCAAGAGGAGGCATTAGACAAGTAGAAGT
This sequence comes from Regulus satrapa, assembly GCA_013396955.1. Lineage (NCBI taxonomy): Eukaryota > Metazoa > Chordata > Aves > Passeriformes > Regulidae > Regulus > Regulus satrapa. The sequence continues at coordinate 406,781 of VWZN01016989.1, read as the reverse complement.
GAAGGCAGAAAAGAAATGGATGGTACCCAGGCTTTAATGGGACAGTGGGATAAAATAAACAGCAAAATTGATGGAACTGAGGAGCAAAAAGGGTAGACTTGTGCATGCTTTGAAATATGACCAGGAAGGGGTGTGAAGAGAAGCAGGCACCGTTGGTGCAGTTGATGAATTTTGCTGTAGTATTTCAGCCTGATTAAAAAGGGAGTCCAAATAACCATTAGTGGAGTGAGGAGGGAGGAAACTGCAGGAGCCAGGCAAAGTATGGCTTGCAGTCTTTCGCAGTCGAGGCGAAGTAGCATGGACTGATGGGGAAGATCTGCTAGATCTTATGGTAAAGGCTGTATCACAAGCTGTTTACATGATAAGTGAAGTTGTCAGATATGGTGAGTTTCATTTGTTCAGCTAACTGCTTACAGAATCTGAAGACAGTTTTTTTGCTGTGGGTATGCTTAGTTCATTCATTAGTCATCTCTCATTTTGATTACTCTAATGGCTTCTGGCGAGACGTTGTCCTTCTTCTGCTCTTCACTTACAATCTATTCAAACATCTGCCACATACATAATATCTTGTCATCTTCTCTGTTTGCTTCATTTTGCTGCCAGATCCCCTTAAAACTAACTTCAAATGTCACACTCGAGATGAAAGCAAAATCACACTTTGAATTCCTAGTTAAAAGAAAAGGTTGTTTGTCCTATCTTACAGTTACTTCAAGAAAAGTATTTTAGATCACACTTGAGGTGTGGCAGTCACCTTGGAGTTCTGCAGGATGTATGTGGCAGTGAATGATCACAGTAATTCACAAGACTTCCCCCTGTGAATGTACTGTGTGGGGTCCTGCATTGCAAGTTGGCTACCACAAAAAAGGAGATTCAAGATATCCTTGCAGAAGTAGGGAATTGGTGTTGTGCATGCATTGCAGCTGCTCCTGCCTGAGGAAGAGGGCATGTTGTGAGTAGTGTTGGTAAGAAGAAGAGAATAACTGTAGTTTATAGCGAGTGTGCAAAGTTGCTGTGGAAGAAAGCACTACAGTGACAGCTTTGGGGTTGCTTGTGGTCTGAAGAGCTGCTTGTTGCCTTCTCTTTTTTCATGCTTTCATTTCCGAAAAGCATCTGGGAGGAGAGGACTCAGAAGGTGAGGCACAGAGGTAGGGTTGCACTGACTGCCTCAGGTTCAGAAGTGAACATGGGGATCTGACTGTTGTGGACCATCAGTGGTGGGTTATTGAGAGTGAAGAAAAATGGCTATTAGAAGAAAGAAAAGGATTTTAAGTCTAGAAGGAAGACGTGGATTGAATTGACTGGTGATGGGAATCAACTTAGGAAACAAATCCATTGCTCGAGTCCATCTTTGCAGTTTTTCATGTGCAACTATTTTTAATAGAGGTTACTTGTATCCTGAAGGATGGTAAGAGAAGGGAGCTTCTCTCCTAATAGGAAGGAGACAAGGCCTTACTTGATTAGGAATTTGCAAATGGAGTGTGATTGCAAATCATTGGAGATAATGAGAGTAAAAATTTACATATTAATACCAAAATTAGTAACATTAGGAAATACAGTAAGTGAGAGGAAAACTCTGTGAGATTTTTGAAGCAGGACCCCTGAGAACTCTTCCCGTGGCTTACTGTGTGGCAATGGAAGAACTTGTACAAGCAGTGAGAACTCAGCTCCACACTGTCCCTGAAAACAGGTCTCAGCAAATCACCCCTGAGGCCATGGCTCTGCAGCTTGCCAGGCTCCAGCAATCCACAAAATACTGGGCTTTTATTTTCTTTTAAAAACCAGTTACTTCTCAGAGCAGTTATGAAGCTTTGAAGAGTGATCCTGCAGTGATTGTGGAAATGCTGTTTTTTCTTACTGTCTCTGCACTGAGTCCCAATTACAAAACAGCTTGTTAGTATGTTGTCTCAGCATGTTCCCGAGACCTCTTCTGTATGTCAGAATGGTTACAGTTGGGAAATAATGCTATAATTCTACTCCTGTTTGTAGAAGGACCAGGAAATTTGTTTAAAATACTTTGGTACTTGAGAATATTTTTCAAAAGCATTTAAAATTCTTAGCTCCTATCTGTGGTGGAGACAAATACGAGCTGAGTTGATCTGTGCCCCAGCAGTTCTGCCTGATGCCTGAGTTCCTGCAGGCAGCAGCCTTTGCTGAAGGCTGTGTGGAGGCAGAAGCCTGGTAAAAAACCTATCAGAATAGCTGATAGGCCAGGAATGGGGACGTGTGTGTGGGTGTTGTGTTGGTTGTTATTAAACTGGGCCACAGAGAATGCCCAGAAAGGAGGGTGAAAATGGATTTTGTTTCTGGGATTCATCATGCAGGACATACTGAAGCATGAGAGAACATGGTAAGGAGAACATACAAGGTTGGCAAGACAGAGTGAGCTATCCATGTTAATTTTGGTTTATATGAACAAGTAATAAACTTGGGAAAAGACTAATTAGATAGGAAAATTGCTGCCAATGTGAAGTTTTCAGAGGTTAATTAAGAATACTTTTTTTTTTCTTTTTTGTAGTCCAGTGACTGTTGTCAAACTGAACACGTTGCTATTAACCAGAAAGGTCCTTTGCTCCGTGTCTCATTTCAGTTGTTATTGTTACATTATTGTCTACATTTCTTATGTTAAATTTCTTTTTGATCTGCAGTTCTCCTTCTCCTCCAGCCTTCCTTTTTCTTGCTTATTTTTTTTCTGTCAAAAATCCTTAGTAAATCCTTGGCTTCAACAACACACAATACTCTGCCTTGTTTCAGCCAGGAAATACAGCACTTGCTGCTGTCTGCCCATGATGAGATTTGCTTTCACAGCATGACAGGCCCCTTAAGTTTATTGTTGTCCTAAAATATCCTAATACCACTGCCACACACTGTTTGCAGTGTTGCAAACTCTTGTTAGATCAGAGGGGGGGGTATAGTAGTTGTTTTTACTAAAGGCAAAATTACAATTTCTTGTTGCTTTTGCTTTTTCAAGTATCAGATTATTCTTGTTTCAATTAATTGACTCTGATATGCCTAAGTTCTCTTTTCAGGAGGTGCATATACTACTTTACTCATCTTGCTATAAATTTAGATTACATTATACTTTGTTTTAAAAAATAATAATATAATCTTGTTTGTTTCTGTTTATTACTGTTTCTTATGCTGTAGCACATGCCTGCTTCTTTTTAACTTGCCAAAAAGAAAATTCATCTCAATCACTCTTACCATGTAATCTCCATGACCTACTAATTTGTCTATCAGCAGAAGTTTTAGAATAATAAAAACACACACCTGGGTTACTCTCCCAGGTATTGAATGCTATTTTCTCAGCTTACACCTTCCACAAAAATGGGTCTGAATTAGAGGGCTTTGTACTGTAACTGCTGGACAAAATGTTGTGCTTTCTCTGACCAATGGGTGACGTAATTCTAAAGGTAATCCTGTCTCATGACACACCAAAAGGCTGCTGGTCTCCAGCTGCTCAGAGTTTGTACCTGGGAAAGATTAGCTTGATACTGACAGTGATTTCAGGTTTGTCTTAAGGTGTGTCTTGGACTTCTCTGCAGCCCAAGTTCAGGGGCAGAGAGGTACTGAAGGACATGGTGAAAAGCCATGCAAGGCTGTCTCTAGTGGCTTCTCTGCAAGCACTGTGGAAAGAGGTGCCACACAACTCCTGGAGGCAGCCCAGTGTCGAACATGGTGAATTTCCTTATGAATCTGGCAGCAAACTACTCCTGTACAGGCTCTGTGTGATGAAGTAGCACAGTTTCAACCTGTAAATTAAGGAGTGTTGAGCACCCAAGAATGCAGACTACCGGTGTAACTATCCCTCAGTTCAGAGCAAGTGCAACAAATGCTAATCCTAACAAGAGAGGGCAGACATTACTTTCTCCATGCCCTGCAAGTCACCTCTGGATGACACCTGATTATCATATACCTGACTCCATTCGTGGACAGGCACAGGGAAAACAAACATGCTATCAGCTGACATAAACTCGACTTAGACTTACATCATCCACATAGTGAAAAAACAGCAGACACAAACTACCTTGGTGTGTCCTGGCCTCATGTGCCTTGAACAGAAATGCAGTCAAAAAAAAGCCTTGCAGTACCAGCCAGTGCCCAGATGATCCTCTTTCTTCTCTTGAGAAGGGCAGGGTAGAAGCACTTACGTGCTGCTTCTCTGTTCTCCCTCAATAATTAAGCAGCTGGTTTTATCCTTTGCTTGATTTTACTGTAAAATGCATTCACAGCTGACTTCTGCTGCCTGCCAGTAAAAGGCAGCAATAGAATTAAGCAGTGCATTACTAATATCAGCATGTTTTATTTTTCTTTACAGGTAACAGTGCTGGTCCTTTTTGCCCTTGCATTCTTAACGTGTGTTGTATTTCTGGTAGTCTACAAGGTTTACAAGTATGATCATACCTGTCCAGAAGGATTTGTTTTCAAGGTAAATTGCATTCCCATTCTAGAAAAACAGTAATTCATGTATTATTCTGTGTTGTTTTAGGCATATCCTTGATTAGGGCATGTTGTATTGCACAGATTTGGTGTTTACATAGATTAGTGTGCTTCCTGCTATGCTTTTGCTTTGTAATTTGTAGTTGGAGTTGTACTATTGCACAGTATTAACAGTGTTATTTTGCTAATGCTTTAAACATTGAAAATACAGCAGAAGTCTAAACACTGGTCTTTCAGACTTACTTGACCTGCAGTTGTCTGGACAAAGCCCTCATTTATGGGTCGTGTGGTTTAATGTTGCATGTTCCTCCAAATTACTGTGTCTTACGAAATAAGAAAATGATAAAATGTGGAGAAAAAAAAAATCTGGAATATGTGTCAAAGAAAAAGTAGAGTGATGTTCTCATTAAGAGTAGTAGAGTTACTTCAGGGCTATTTTTCTACTAAGAACTTCTTGTTCTAGAACAGTGACCTCTGAGCCCCACTGCCAAAAGTGATGCCAAAAAAGGGAAAACACATTTATTGTAAAAAATACTGGTTCTAACCAAAAGGGAGGCTGGGCTCACTTTATTTGTGTGAGATGGTAGTGCTGGCTCCTTTGCTGTGACCTGGGCTGAAAGTCAGAAAAGTAACATTGACTTCCCAGTTGTAAATTTAGCAGAGTTGAACATGGCTGTAATTAGGTAAGAAAAGTAGCAGAGACAATGGCATTCTTCCCTTTAATTTTTAATAATATTGAATCACATAATAAATCAAATGGGTACCCTTCATGTACGAACTTCAAAAGGATTTAAGAGGGGATGGCTGCCTCAGCACTCCTCAACAATCCTGTTCAGGATTTTCTGTCCCTTCAAGCACATAAATATGTTACAAGAATCTAGCCCAAAATTATAATTGGTGATGTCCTTCTGGATTAATTTAGGTTTGAGCAGTCAGTTGGTTTCTGCTTTCCCTTTCTTCAAGGGCAAAAGATACTGTGGTTAGAATGCTTGGCTGTAACTCAGGAGATCCAGCTTTTGGTTCTGCTGTTGGCTTTTTGTGTTGTCCCAGACACTGAGACCCCTTTGTGTTCACGTCTCAGGGGACAATAGGCCTCTTTTTCCCCTAAGCTTTCTCTTGGCATTGAGCAGTTTGGAATATGGACTGTTACATTCCTTTTGAGCCTGTCTTGATGTGATCCTGACTTGACAGGAACAGCCAGTTACATATTTCTGTGTGAGTCTAGCAACAGCCTCCTGCTTCTGCCTCCTTTCACACCAAGTTGTCCTCTCCTTTGAGTTGCAGCTTTCTGGCTTCTTGTGGCTCTTCTTGCAAGTGTCACAAATATTTAAGGAAAGAACACTTTCTCGGCTATATTTCATTTGCCCTGTGACCAGAGTCTGGTTGTGTTTCTGTCTTTTGGGTCCTGTGTTTGGGACAGAAGTTGGGCTGAACGTCCCATAGCTCATGCTCTGTACAGAAGGTGCAGCACATACACAGGGCTGTGTCATGGTTATGCTCCTGGTGGCTTTCTTGGAGCTGGTGCTTTGTTTCCAGCTGCTTGATGGCATAATGCCAGGAGACACAGCATCTTTGGTCATGTAAATCTTTTAAGAGAGTTCTACAGGAGATAAGGATGTTGGCAAATGACACAAGGTCTGAAAACCACCACTGTTAAGATGACTTTGTATTTATTTGTGTCTTTTTTTTGGGAGAGTCCATGATAGGTGATGGCGTAGATGTTCTCGGGAGACATGAAGTCAGTCACCTTGTGACAGTGTTTCTGTGGACTAGTTTCATGTTTCAGGTGGACTCAACAACATTCTCTGGCCTGGATGTTCCCAGGTTTTAGATGCTGATGTGATTTCTTGGTTAAGGGCAAAGTTGTGCCTGCCTCAGGGAGCCTGGTACTGCAGGAGTCTCTGCATAAAGGCTGAGCTAACCACAGCTCTGAGTCAGACTCGCTCTTCTCTGCTTTGATGCTCCCATACATGGAGCAGTTCCAAAGGTTTCTGCTGTACTACGCCTCCAGGGTATGAAGGTGTGCTTAAAAAGGGGCTCATTTTCCTTTGTACAGTAGTCTTATTGCTGTGCTTGCTTAAGCTTTCTCAGACAGCCTTAGTACTGCTGCTGTGCAGATTGCTTCTGTGGAGCACTCATCAGAACCTACTGGTGAGACTCACCACAAAATCCTGAGTGCACTTACACCCTGAAGCCTTTCCCCAGGGTTTCAGTATGTTCTGTACCGTATCTGTTACCCTTTAGCTTTTGTAGCCAAAGCACCTGCATTCTGACAGACTTGTGGACAGTACAGCAAAGTCATTTCAGTGCATTGAAGATCACAACATCACCTATCAAATTGGGAGTTACTGACACAGCAAAGTTAACGTGACAGAAGGTCCTGTTTATAAGAGAATACCACTGGGGTCTTCATGCCAAAGGAACAAAAGGAATCATCTTAATTCAGCCAGATATAGACTGGCAACCGCGGTTTTCTCTGGCATCAAAGGCCATAACCTGTAATTAATTTCCAAAATAGAAGGGTTGTGAAAAAAAAGACTGGCAAGTCACTCTGGAGCATCCATGAGTTGCTCCTCATGGCCTTCCTTCTTCTCTCACCTGGGAACCATGGAAACAAATAAAAAGGACGGAAATAAATGTTCTACATAGCTGAAAGTCTCAGGCAAGTGGCAGAGTAAGAATCAGCAGCAGTTCCCATCACTCAGTCACCAAGTGCTGCATGGCTTGCCTTGACTGGGAACGAAGCCAAGGGGTTGTCCTTAGGCAGTACACAAAGGGCAATGAGTAAAAGAAGAGGTTTTCCATCTCTTCTAGAAGCATGAAATCCCAGGAGCAGAAGTGCAGTCAAGAGGGAAACTGATGTGTGTTTCTTTAGGCTCTTCTGTAAGATGTCCTGCATGTTTCTGACTACAAGCACTTCCACCCACCCCCCCCAGGAAAACAAAACAAAAAAAAAAAACAAAACAAAAAAAAATCCCCAAAACCAAACCCTATTACTGAGTCATTTTTGCCTGCTACAAAGCAAATTGCTTCTGAAAGCAATAGAAGATTCTGTAGCTTTTTTTTTTTTCCAGACTGTCAGTAATCTTGGCTTGTCTTCAGTGCTAATAATTATATTTGCTTGAATTTCCCTGGCAGATTTCATTAGTTCAATGGATTGTGTTCCTTTCCCCACTTTAAACATTTAGAATTGTGATTACATTCCATGACTGACTGAGATGATCACTACAAATATGTCTGTGTCTATGTGCTTCTTAGTCATTTTATCACATCAGAAGTAGTGTCACTTATCCCAGATAAAACAAGGATAATACTTCCAGAAGCCGACCTGGTTGATGTATATGAATATGCATATCAAGTAGCTCTATTCCATATTCCTGGATTATGTTTTTACAAATCTAGGTCGCAGTCTTGCAGCTGGCAGATACATTGACTGTGAGCATGGGAAAGCCTCTGTTGACTTATAGAGCTGAATGGACATGGGTGCTGTTTAGCCAGGGTTCAATCCCATCTGCTTTGGGGTGCTGCTTCAACAAAACTGGGAGGGAGACTTGCCCCAGCTGCTGCCTTGACAAAAGATTGCAGATGAAGGGAGCCCGGGTGGCCCTGGAAGCTCTGGGCACTCCTGTGAGTCTGACACACTTTGAAGCTGCTTTTGTCACACCCATGGGTTCGAGCCAGTGAGGTGCTGACTGTGGGAGGGCTGCTGGTCTTGTGACAGCATCTGTGAGCTGTCACATGTGCCACGTGATTGAATTCAGCAGGGCAGGCCGCTTCTAAGGCTGCCTAAGGGCCTCTTGCTTTGGCAAGTATTCCTTTCTTTCATACCTTTTGATGATTTTATTCATGCTAGCCCTTTTAGGAAGTAAAATTTGTATTGAAATTCCTAATTTCAATACAAATTTCAATTTAGGAATAAAATTCCTAATTTACTTTAGGAAGTAAAAATTGTATTAAGACAAGACTGTCTGCTGGGTCTTCACCCATCTTTCACTTTGACTTAAAACCATTTGAAACTGTTGTTACTGGTGCTTATCTGGTCCAAAAACACATGGAATTTTTGCATGTGTTTTTCTGCTGAGAAATTCCCAATATAAAATTTTGTTTGCTGAGTAGAACAGTAGCAGTTCAGAGCAGCTGTGCTGTATCATTACAGATTTTAGTCCTTTGGTGCTGGAAGCAAGAAGACAGAATATCCTATTTCTTTTTAAATCAGCCAGAGTAGAAATGACTAAATGAATTTTTCCTCAAGCTGCAGATACTTCTAGCTTACAAAAGTCAATTCAATTGCTCAGGTGACTGCCCTAACGTGTTGAAGCATAAGGCAGGACTGCCTGGACTGGCCAGTGTGGCAAGAGGACCTGCAGAGAGACCCCAGGACCTTCTGGGGCAAAACCTGGGGGTCACAGTATATGTCTAAATAACTTTAAAAAACAAAACAAAAACCTGCTTTGTAGGCTCTTCCTGCACTATGACTGGCAGAGTTTCTGGATGATACCTGTGACAAAGGCACTACACAGGCACATTCACTTTGGCTTTTAAGATGACAGTTAAATGGAATCGACTTTTATTTTACTCTAAATTATCTATTTCACTTTCCAAAGATCTGAGCATCTAGCAGGTTCTATTTAGTGCTCTTGCAGTCTTGGGAAATGAAATAATGTAGTCTCTCACAGCTTTGGAGAGCTTTTTAAAAGCCTGCTGTTGGCTACATCTTTCTGACAATCAGGAGTGAAGTATTTTGTATGTGTGTACACACTTGCACATACGCTTGGCCACCCACAGAGTTTTCCCTGTAATGTGTGAGCTACTGGGCTGTAAAACTGTTCATACCTTGGCACTGATGTAGCTGTATTAATTTCTGTTCCTCAGACTACAAACACCAGGGTAAATCGCTTGAAGTTAATCTAACAGTAGGATACAGACAGCTGTAATTGTAAACCAAACAGTTGGAATTCGGTGGGCAGGAATAAACAGCAACATGTGTCTGGAACTGGAAACTGAGTATTTTTTAAAATAGTTTTAGGCAAGCACATTTCTTGTACGTTAATCATTCTGGCATATAAAGCCAGATTGGTCTTCCTGGCAAATACACGAGTAGTTTAAGGATTGCAGGGAAGAACATTTTGAACACAGTAGGACAATACTGTAGTTAATTGCTTTATGTTGCATCTTGACTCACAGAATGCAACTGCTGGCTTAGACTGAAAGGAAAAGGAGAAAAAACCCCTGATCTGCTTTCTGTGTGTCAGGGGGCTGTATCTGAAATCTAAGTAATGGATTTTCTTTTCAGAATAATCAGTGCATTCCAGCTGGGTTGGAAAACTACTACTCTGAACAAGACTCCAGCGCTCGTGGGAAATTTTACACAGTCATAAACCACTACAACCTGGCCAAACAAACCATCACGCGCTCCGTGTCCCCGTGGATGACAGTACTGTCAGAAGAGAAACTGTCTGAACAGGAGACTGAAGCTGCTGAGAAATCAGCTTAGTATGATAAGCTAATTATTAAAACTATGTCATTTGAAGGTAACTAAGGGACTTCAAGGAACTTTTCATTAAATATAATTATGGATAATTTAGAGGTTACTCATGTTTATGGTGTAACTGCTTCTGTTTGCTGATACTGCTTTGCAAAAAAAAAAAGAAAAAAACTGAAAACAAAAACTTGCTGCAGAACATTCATGGGCATAACCCCAGGTGCATATCAGCATTGCTGTAGAGCTTTGACACCATTTTCAATGTAAAACAAAAAAAAAATCCAATGTTAGATATGTTCTTGCAGTTTATTGGATACTGATAGATTTTGTCACTAGATTTTCAGGGCTTGGGCCTTAGATAAATCATGTGTTCTGTTGTCTGAACAGATACTTAATTTATTAAGTTTTGAAATTCTTTGTCATTTTGCAAACTGAAACACCCCAGCCATAACTAGAGTGATCTCTTGTTTAGCTGAAAGCTGTAAGTAATGTTTAGTTTGGGCTCAAGCAAGAATGATAGTCAGCACTGACATCGGGGCGTAATGTAATGACTTGTTTGGAGAAAGAAACTGTCAGGTCGCATTTTTCCTCACATTTCCTTTACTGTTTTTTGTAAGTGATAATGAAGTTCTCTGCAACAAGGCATGCTCAATGTTTTCTTATTGCTGTCAACAGGATTTAACTGCATTTCCACTGTGGCTTTAGCATCTTGGTAAGGATGTACACTGAAACACAAACTAGATAGACATGGAAAAACACAAGGCAGTTTTAGTAGTGGGTGTTGAGGATAGTGTAAAAATATACAGTTCAGGATGTTCTAATGAGAAATGACATCATTTGATCATACTAAAGAGGCAGAAGGCCTATTCACAGTACATGTAATCCACTATGTAATTTGTTGGATACAGCTGAAGGAGTAATATGTCTAAATTTTCTCTTGTATTACATTCACATTTTCCCTTTTTATTGGGTAGAAGGAGCTTTCTGTTTATGTATGGCTTGCAGTTTGATACTTTTTAAAACATGGAGCATCACAAGTGAAACGGTAGCATATTAGATACCACAACTGGCTGTTAAAGCTCCATGTGAAACAGAGTGAAGAGTAGAACTGTGTGGCTGGGGAGGGGAAAAGATGTAGAAGAACATAGTATTGTGGATGCACGTTAAAGTTCCATTGTAATTACAAACTTACCTATTCTTTGTGTGAAATCATGTTTTCATTTTTATTATAAATCTTAAATATACATTATAAAAATACATTAATTTAACATACAAAAGTGTGTGAAAAGCATCTGGGCAAGCAAGTTGCCTTTTTATTCACGTAACTTGAATGGGAGAAGGGAGAGCGGACATGTCAAAAGTTCCTTCTTTTTTGGTAGAGTCTGTACAAAACTTAAGGAAAAACATCAGCATAGGCTGTTTCTCAAGATCTGTAGTAGAACAACTGTGATCAGCTCTACTTCTGTTTTTCTCCAGCAGAAGCCTGTCATCCCAATACAGTAAAAATAACCATTATGACTCAGTACTCTCAATTTGATAGGAAATGTGCATTACACGGTGCAGCTGTAAAAGGCCTTTTATTAAGTCACCATGGTATGTGGAATGCCTAAGCAGCAAGAAACTGTGTGCCAAATTTTTCTTTGAATTTAAAAATACCAAGCTTATGCTAAGATACCATGTTTGCATTTTCTAACAGGGATCTGCTTTATTGAATATAATTAATTCACATGTAACTTTTGACATTTTCACTCTGTGCAGAGTAAAGAATAAGAATGATGCTGCCTGTTGCATAAAATGTATAGAAATATACATTTCAGAAGAGAAATAAGAAAACACACACATTTCAGATCAATGTACTTGTAGAGGACATTCAGATTTTACAGAATGGAAAGGTCTGTTTCCCAAGACTGCCCTAAATAGAAATGATTCACAACATATCTCCTCCCCTTAAATTTAGGACAATAAAGACTTTAATGCGTAAGTAAATACGATGAGAAACAACTTCTTTTTCTCCTTGTAACAATAAACAATAAAAATTGGTAAGCCTTATGATCCAGGAGAAACAGATTGTTTCTGCTTCTTGAAGTCAAAACCATTTCCCTTCTGATTAATCAGGAGGGAGTTTACTGAGTCTTATCTACACTTGGTTTTGAGACTCTTTTTAGTTAACAAATTGCTCCCAGTTTTAGTACTTTGAAGAGTTTGACTTTAATTGTCTATCCTTTGGCTTTGTTCCAGCATCCCAGAACATCTGTTTCATTGCACAATCCCTTTGTGTTGTATTCTCTCTTTTCACTTACAAGTAAAGCTCTTTTGTTGACTCCTTATCATTATTAGTGCCATTAGATCAAGCTGATTTCTGAGTCAAGTAGTTTGAAAGGATTAGAAGTAAAGGTCATTTATGTGCTAAGTGATCACTGTGTACTGAAGTGGTGTGATGAAATAAACGCCTGAGACAGTGTAGATGCTTTTGCACAGTAACAGTTTTCTCTTGATCTGGGAGCTGGACTTGCACAGCACAGGTGGGTGGCTGAGACAAAACCAGTATTGTTGTTTTATCTTCTGTCAGCTCTGCTCTAGCTTGTAGCTTTCTTCACAGCTCTGTCAAAGACTTCTATGGTCTCCAGAGGATAAGCGTGGTTTTGTTTGATACAGGGATTTAAAAGGAATGTACTAATGGATATGTGCACACATTTATTGGAATACATTTCCATCATAGAGGTATGAGAAAATGCATAAAATATGTAGGTATGCTGTTTTACCCCCCTCCACTTAAAAAAAATTTCAGAACACTTACAAACAGAGCATGGAGCCAATAGTTTGTTTAATTAATTATCATACCAGTCCAGGAAAAGCAAGGAGAATGAACACATCACAAGGAAGAAGAGGATCCATACTCTAAATCCAGCATTGTTTTTGATGGCCTGTGAGGTAAAGTTTATCCCTGTTACAATACAATTTCAACAGTGGCAACCCAGAATGCCTGTTTGTGGCATCACTCTTCCCCTCCCACAACAGAAATAACAAAACTTGCACCCTTAATTTCAGGTGCAGATAGAGAATAGGTCAGGTTGGCTGTACCTCTTCAGTGTGACAGAGCTGAAGTCACACTCAAAATCTTAAAATTGCACATTTGGAAAAAACTTAAAGACGTTAAAATCCCAAGATCTCATGCAATCAAACACTAGGAATTGTATGAGAAAGTACATGCTTCAAAGTTAACTTTAAGTTCCAAAAATGAAATTCCTTGATTAAAAATAATCAGGCTTTTTCATCTTTCTAATAAAGATGTGACTTGAAACAAATGAAAAAAAACAACAAACCAAAACAAAATCCCTAACACCTCTGGAGATAACTCAGTCACTTATTTCAGTCTGAGAGCCAGTATTTTTCTTGGCTTCTCCTTTCCAAAATTAAGACCAGCAGGGGACTTGTTTTTGGCTCTCATTTTTTAGATTTACAGATGGATTTTTAATTTTTTTTTAATATGATACACTAATGTGAGTACTAAAGTTTTTTATTTTACCACATTTCACTACTGTTTCTAAGATGGTTTAGGAAACTTAGTTCTACCTAAAATGTGAAAAGTGAAGCAAAATATAACTTAAGGTCTTGCCATGTTTGGTGCACTTTTCAGAAGAGCAAAGCAATGGATAACTCATCCTTGAGATCCCTTTTCTGTGTGCTCTCAGGAGAGAGAAAGAAATGATCCATTTACTCAGTAGCCTAATTTAGGAACTCAATTTTTATTGAAATCTCAGTTTACCAAAAGAAACCATCCTTTCCTTCTAATTAGTAAAAGAGTGGCAGATGTTTGTTTACTAGGAGCATGCAAGAGGTATTCAGGGTGATAAAGAGTCTCTTCTGCTAACACTCAGCGTTCTGTTTCAACCATTTCAGCACTCTTATACTGCTAGTCTGCAATTTCTGCTCCCACCCCTTTTTAAAAAAAACCAAAACTTCACAGGTGCATAAATGCAAGGTTGGGTGACCTTCATGTTTAAAAACTGCTGAGGCCAAGTAGGTTTCTGCAGTCCTTTGTAGCTATTCAGACCAGCCTTAGCAAGTGTGAACTAGTAAGAAGCTCAGTTACCTTAAATAGTTTTCCCAAACACCTGTCCTGACACTCAACACCCACTGCACTGGTCCCATGGGCGAGTTTGCACTGCTCTTTTAAAGCAACACCTGGAAAAACCTGAAAGTTAAAGAGAAACTAGTCTAAAACATAACTTCAAGCTATTACCTCTCTTATGTCTTCATTGCCTTCTTTTATATTCTCTGTTGCACCCACAACTAATTGATGGATATTGTCAATATCAGTTTCCTGTTTAAAAAAGAAATAAAATTGAGAAATAGAAATGAATGTTATGGAAACAAAACATTTCCAAGGGCTTGGGGAACAAGCAGAACTCAAAAGTAAAATAAAATCTGGTATTACTAATGTCTTTGTTTCATTGATGCAAAGGCAGAGAGTAGTAATACATTTAAGTTGTAATTTCATGGTTGGTGATTTTACGAACCTGAATGGAAACCTCCCTGACCAGTAGAAAGTCTCCCATTTAGCTAGAATCAAATCTAACCTGTCTGATTTTTCCCATCTCTTTTGGAAGAGGTGCCAACATTTCCAGAAAGGATGCTGCTGAATATCACGTTTAACAGGACACCAGTTCTGAAGAAGAGGAACCATTCTAACACATATAATTTTCCATTCTTGGTACACTAGTAAGTAACAATAATAAATATCATTATTCTAAATTTGAAAAACAAACAAAAATATTTTCTTTCACATTTGTATTGAAAAGTTAATTTTATGTTCACAAGTTGGCAGTCAAGACCAAAATGCCCTCAAGAAAAATCTTCAAGTTGTATTTGCTGCTGTAGCATTAAATTATACTAACCTGTTGCAAGACTTTCTCAGTGAATATCTCTTGTAATCTGGAGATTTCCACCACTTTTCCTTCAATTTGTCTTGGCAAAAACAGAAATACTCCATTAGAAACATGTTTTGCTGCTGCAGATCCAGACCCTCCAGCCCAGCAAGTGGCTGCTCAGGAGGCCACTGCCTTGTCAGTCATCTGTGAGGCAGCAAGAGCCCAGGACTAGGGCTCGAACAGTGGAAGACAGCCAGCCCACAGTGAAGCCCTGGGAAAAGCAGCCCCAGAAGTGTCAGTGAGCAGCTTTCACTTAGAGGGTTTCACCTGTCTCTCTTCTTTCATTTCATGCAATGTGTGCAGCTCACCTTGCCTAGTAGTGATACCCAAAAGTCCATTTCTAGCCCCAGCAGCCGTTTGGGTGTTCTGCACAGCCAGGGAGAGTGAACGGGCCCCCCTGCCTGTCTCTGCATGGGGCCAGCAATGGCACCTCCCCTTACCGCCCTCTGGATATCCAGCAGGCAGCAGAGCAGAGTGGAAAATTTAGTACTTTAAATCTGGATAAAGGAGAACATAAACCTTCCAAATGGAACCAGTGGGACAGCACATGGTTCTTTTCCTGGGGCATGGTGTTTTGCCCCAGCTCCTCCCACCCCAGCGGAGCAGGAGCAGGCAGGTGTCCTGCAGCCAATGCCCTGCACACGGGGGCTGACTGGGGCACGGGACTGGCACCGTCTGTCAAGCAACAGAAAATTGTACCTGACTTCATCGAAGAGATTGTTCATTTCACCAACAAGTCTCTGGTTCTCCTGTTCAAACTGGAAAAAGGGGAGACGGAAATGACACACAAAATTTATGGGTTTAATTTCCCAGGAGTGAGTCTGAAATGACAGGTATGTGTTTGAAGAAGGGGAACAGTAAATCTAACAGAGAAAGGTTTAGTCTTTGGACACAGGCAATTTCTATCATAAAGAATGAAGAAAAGTTTTTTATTTCTTTTAACATCCAGGGTTTTTTTTTTGTACTAGTGGCTCACTGTCTACCTCATTGATGAGAACAGCCTTTTCTCCTGGGTTAAAGGATTCCACAGTTTAAGAGGAAGGTTACTGGCCACTGCCACCTTCAGTGTGGGGTAGAGGTCTCAGGGAAGGTGCCCAGCTCCATGAATTGAAGGGGAACAGAGAGCAACATACTGCTCAGTTCCATGATGTCCCACTGATTTCCACTCTAAAGATCCAGAGGTTTTGTCAAATAAAATAATACCAGTGCTGCAATACAGTCAAGTGTCATTGTCACTGCTGTTTGTAGTGACACCACCTCCAGAGCAGCACATTTTTGAAAATATAATCGCCTAAAATACAGTGATATTTACTTCACAGCAGCAGATGGCTAAAGGTGCTTCCTCACTGCACTGCTTACATTCATGACTGTTGTATGTCTGCTCCTGGTGGAGTCACCTCACAAAAAAAGCCAAGGCACGGAGCAATGAAACAGAGCCATGAGATTTAGCACTGCCATCACCAGCTGGTCCTTGAGTGACTAAGTGGGGCCACCATGCTGCAATAGTTTTTTCCAACTTCTGTAAGGATATCTGTACAAGTATTCAACATTAGAAATTCCTTATTTTGCTGCCTTAATAAACGGAGATGGTAACTAATTGAGAAGGCAAATTTTCAGTAAAGAAACTGTGAATGACTTTAATCCTTTACAAATAGTGCAAATCCACTTGAGAAAGTATTCTTTTTAAGTACCTTTGATATTTAAAACCTTCCACTGGCACAGATTGCCTTTTAAACTGCTACATGATCTTTTCAACTTGAAATCATGGCTGATGGAGCGCTTGCACAGACAGCAGTTAAGATATGCAAAAACAGGCAATTGAACAAAGGGTTTGAGCACTGAACACATCATATACCAGTGTGTCACAAAGGGATTTATAAGATGGAAGATAAAACCAAGCTCTAGCAATCAGCACAGCTCAGTGATTTATGACTTATTGAAGTAGCCTCTTTTATAACAGTGAAATATTCTGTTACCAAAGTATAGCATAAAGTGACAAACTGCTTAATATATGGCTAAAAATCCAATGCATAAAAGAAATAATCACCACTCCTTTTTGTCATCTCATGAGAGAAGTCATTAGATGTGCTGTTCCCTGAATTTAAGATAAGACCAACCAACCAAAAAAGAGATAAAAGTCAGAAAAAAGTAGGTATTTTCACAACTCCAAACAGCAGAGATAGATTTTTCCCACTCAATGTAATTGCAAGACATCTGCTCAAAATAACTGTAAAAAATATTAATATACCTGTATTCAGAGTTACAAACTGAAATGTATTGTGTAAATCATTCAGCAGCCTGCAAACATTTTGAATGTCAAGCTCTCTCCTGAGGGTAAGATACTGTTAGGAGTTGCTGCTTTAGCAATGATAGGGCTTTAATTAATTACTTTATCTACATGAAGGATCGTGGAATCATGACTGAGGATTTGCTAAGTATGATATGACACAAACCATCCCAATTTAAAACCAATACAGCAGTTTACAGACTGCAAGCTATCCTTTTCATAGAATTGTTTAGGACAGAATAGATCTTACAGAACAAGATAACAACCCCAAGCCACCACTAAACCATGTCCCAAAGTGCCATATCTACATGTCTTTTAAATACCACCAGGGATGGTGATTCCACCATTTCCCTGGACAGTCTGTTCCAAAGCTCAAAAACTCTTTCAACAGATTTTTCCTATGATCCTAGGCCTACAAAACACAACCTGCATTTAGCTTTCAGTCAGAAGGCCCTGTCAGAGCCATCCTCCCCAACTCTTGTTTCCCCCATTTCACTGGAAGCTGACAGCAAGGGGCCTAACAGTATTGTGCCTAAAGACAGGAGAATGAAATTACATAAAGAATTATCTTTTAAAAGAAAAGAGAAAGCAGGAGTAAGCCTTTAGATTTTAGACTGGCACTCAAGAACAATATGAGAGCATACAGAGCAGCCTCTGAAGAACATTTTCTCTTTAACAAGGCAGACCATAATTATGTGCAACTTACTCATCTCTGACTGGAAGAATGATGTGCACTGTGTCTGGGAACACCTCGAATCACTGCCAAGGAAGCTTCACAAAGTCATACTCCTGCAGCCCTTTGCCCTCTAAAACTCACTGCTCTGGTATCTGCACAGCTACTGATTGAAATCAGTTTTTCTTTCTTTATACAAACCCAAGACAGTGTGTGCTAATGTAGAGAGCTTTTCTAAGAATTTTGAGCTATGTTCAAAATAATACATTTTAGGAATAACAAAAAATCTGACAGACTGTCAGCAATCATGCCTATGTCAGAAATTTCCTATTCAAATGTAAGCAGAATTAGATCAATTGGATCAAATACAAACATGCTGATAGCAGAGAAATGCAAAAATGTTTAAATTCATGAAATTCTGTTGTGACAGCTTGTAGGTATTCCTTCTAGGAAACCAATCTGATTTTGATTATAAAAAAAGAAAAACAAATAAAATGAAGTATAACTTCACAGTAAAAGTTAAACAGTACAACTACTTGCATTCTAGAAACTGTCAAAGAGAAAGGACCAAACAATTTATTCTTTCAGAAGTTTCATAATTATTCTCCTGATGCTGCCTTGACTTCTATTGTTTCCTGACTAAACAAAGCAATTAATAATTGTAATAGCAGGAAAACTATTTTAATTTCAATTGTTAGAAGATTTTTTTTATTAATTTCATGTCTCCACGCAACTATTCTGTAGCATTTTAAAATATTAGCTGCTACCAGAAGAACCAGGAAGTCACAAGCAAAAGATGTCTCTCCTTATGGCATTTTTCTGCATAAAATGTTAAAAGTTAATTGAGGTGAATCTACTTTTTTTGTTGTTGTTGTTTAAACCACATGTGAATACAACAGAAAATACAATAAAATGGGACAATTAGATACAGGATAAACATACCATTTGTATTTCTTCAGGTGACAGCTCATCTTCACCTCTGCCATCCCCCCATAATCCAAGGTTACTTTGGGCATCGGGCAGATTCCTGTCTGTAAAAAACCACCAATCACTTGAGACACTGAATACTGCAGGGCACTGAATAGTGAAGTCAAAATAATTTTTCATCCATGTTAGACTGATGATGAGATTGTTGTATCTCATTTGTCAGTTATTGAGATTCACCCTGTATTTACAGCACAAAATTACATCAATAACCTTTAATTTCTGAACTGGGCCAAAAGTCTTCATTTTAGGTTTAATTTTGTGAACGAAAGGGAGTTGCATTGACATACTGACAGAGAAGGATGTAAAACAACTCATAATGTACTAAGTGTTTTTAGGGCACAAAATACTGTTGCAGTTGTCTTTTAAGAGATAAAACCACACAATTTTCAAAATTACAGTCTATATGCAAAATATTATCTTTCAGTGAGACTTGACAGAGCCACCAGCTCCTCCTTTCCTGTTAAAGACAGAATCTCAAAGATGTTTTGAGCAAAGCTCACAGACAAACTCAATTTTGTCATGCTGTTTAAACTTGCTATTACAGTGCAAATCCCACACCACACTGTGCAAGGGGTCTTCCTGCATATAACAGGGATCAGCTCCAAGCCCACAAATTAACCCCAACACATCAATGCTGCTTCATTCATTTCAGTAGTATTTCCCCTTTGATTAAAACTACTCATCTGCATAAATCTTTGTATGAGTCAGGCATAAAAAATCTTGAAGGACTGGGATATTTCTGGGATATTCCCTTCTGGAAGATTAAATTTAGGCTTCATTATATACTTCTGGTTATAAATGAAGAGGTTAGAATGGAAGACAAAAGAAACTGCTACAGGAATCTACTGTTTCTGAAGCTGATCCAGCATCAGTGTTTAAAAACTTTGTAGCCTTGAGAGAGCCTCTTCTCCCCACTGGCTCTAACAATCTTACAAAACCCCAGAGATCTGTACCAGCCCACAGTGCATCAACCCTCAACCCGCTTTGATGCATCAGATGAAGGTTACAATTTAAAACACAGAAATATTTTTACTTTTTCATCAATTTCAGGTTTCCTATTTATGCCAGTCAGTCTTTTAAGAATTTATGTGTATTTTATTTGTTTTGTTGTAACTTCCTAGACATCATTTTTTTCAATTGCTTAAGCAGCACTGATGCACCATCATTCAGAGACTGACTTGTCTTGGGAAGCCTCCGAAAGGAGTAGTCCTATTTATAAACACAAATATGAGAAGAGCTATAAGGAAAACTTTTCCCTTTTATCCTTCATGATAGTATTTGTGCAAACTCTTAAAAACATTAATATTGTAAAAGAGTATCGCGTGTGTCTCCTTTATAAACTTTTTTTTGGCCTCCCAACAATCTAACCAGGATGCATAAACAATGACAATGTTACAAATGAGGGATGTGGATAAGGAATATAATAAATTTTTAAAAACCCACAAAAACCCAAACCAAAAAATAGATCAGTTCTTTCTTATGAGTAGTAAAATATAAACCCAAGAATCTCTTTAAAGATTGTTTAGAAAGCATCCAGCTATTTTTTTCCATGGAGCATTATCAGTATTTAAATTCTATTTCATAGAAACACAAAACTTGTTTAGGTAATCAATGTATTTACATTATATCAAAATTACAATAAATTATTTACTGTATTCAAACAAAATAAGATAATTAGTTTATGGAGAAAAAAAGATAAAAAACCTTCTATTATATCCCAGAGGAACCAATTAGTTTCAGGCCCTGCCAGCACTGTTAAAAAACAGCACCTGTATCCAATGTGCTGGCTAATAAGTAAATATAGTAAGAGGTAAGCAAGAAGCATGTATCTCCCCAGGGTTCCTCCTGTCACAGTGGTATGTTCTGGGCTTTCTGCAGCTTTCATGGAGCTGACATTAATGCTTTTCTGCAATTCAGCCAGCAAAAGCCAAACTACATTTCTATTTCAGAAAGAGAAGTAGCTAACTCATGACAGAGATACAATGATCAAATCCTCTGAACCTTTTTCCGTGCTGAAAGGAGACAGCTGCTAAGCTTGTGAATCAGTTCAGAAGCTACTCATTATTTACATTTATTTCCATAAACTAAATGTCAAATTTGTAATATGCAAATAAATACTGCCAGTATATAAAAGACTCTCCAGACAGACCATTTTCCATAGGCATGAGGCATGTCCACTATAATTTGAATGTAAACAGGTGCTTTGCCTCAAAACAAAGGTAATCACATTTTGCTTTGGTTTCTGCCAAGAAACCAGACAAAACCTAAGTTGTGCTTCAGCACATCAAGTAGCACATTCAGCTGTTCATCACAGTGTTTAAATTAAGGACAGGACCACAAGCTGCTCTCAAAAGTATCTTTACAGATGAGATTTAACCCAAGGGACCCAGGCCTGCTGCTGATGGCGAATTAATAAAAACAAATTATCACCATTCTTTAAACCACCAACATCCTGAGGATGAAAAGCTAATTTCAAAATGCAAACATTTCTTTGGCTTCCTAAAATTTGAAAAGCTACTTGGAAAAAAAAAAGTATAAATCAAAGACTGTAAGATTCAAGCTGAGCTACTTGTTTCCTAGTCATCTGGTTCATGTTATTTTCACACTTCAACAACCACCTACCAGCAAAGTCACAAGGCTGATTCTTATAAGCAGCAACAACCAGCACTTACTGTTATGTGAGGAATCACAGGCTGTGTGCATTTGCATATTGTTCCAGACAGATTTATTTTGATATACAAGTTCCATAGTTTTCCCAAAGTCTAGTCAGCAACCCCTTGTAAGTACTGGAGCAGCACCACTTGTGTGGCAGGACCCCTATTTTCTCATTAAACTTAAAGCAAAAACTCATTAAAGTGAGAACTGGAGCAATCAAAATTAACGTGCAATAAAATAGCTATTTCCTGCAGTGGTTTGTTGTGACCAAGGCAACCAAGGAACAGTATTTTCCATGGCATTACACAGATTTTTTGAGGTAGAAATTGTAATGACACTATGTGGTGGGAATGCACACTTCCAGAGATTTTCCAGGGACGTTTGTTAACAAAGAAAGAACACAGAGCAATGAAGATGCTACTATGCTGCTGCCTCTCCAGTGGCACCAGCTCCCAGCTGCAAAACACTGATAACAGGTTAAGGTAAAACTCATCTATGTGCCTCTGTGCTGCATCACTTATGACACACTACAAAAAAGGTAAGCACTAGAAACTGCACATAATCAAAACCTTTACTTCTTATGATAAATTCGGTGTCAGGGGGGTTGGGGGGTGGGTTGGGGGGAGAAGGCACACTGATAGGGCTGCAGAAGTACAAACTGCTTAGGAAGATAAGCAAAGCCATTATCAGAAAATGAAATTGTTCACACATTGTGAGGTAATTCAGTGTTAGAGACTTCATCCTGAAGTGGAGCACCCACTTCACATGAATCCACCCTCTGTATGGCCTTGGGAGTCACCTAACAGAGGAACTTTACTCTTTTAATAAAAATCACAAAAAAAACCCCAACTGTTTATCTGAATAATATGGCCAACCATTGCATTTGTTCTATGCTGATAAAGTATTGTCCCATCATAGTGTAATATGAAGGAAAAAAAAATCCTGCTGTAAATCGCAGGGTACCTTGGTCTCCTTCAGGCATGAAACCTGAAATGATCTGCACAGTGGTGGTACTCCAAAAGGTACTCTGCTCCAAAGCTCTGCCAGCACACACATCCCAGGACAGGCTGAAATGGGCTAAGAGAATTGAAATGGCTTCTATCCCTCAGCCTGAGAAGCAGGCGAACAGGAACGAGAACCAACGCTCACAAATCCCATCAAGATCTGCACCATCTGAATGGCCCCAAGGTCAGAGACACTGCTTTGGACTTCTGGCTATCTCCTGCCCCACTGAAAGATGAGATGCAATCCTCCCAGCAGGACAACTCAATGCCGTCAAGGGAAAAGCCCCAAAACTACTGCTGGATCTGACCAGCCAACCACCTCCTCTGTGTGAGCATGAACCACCTTCAAGTTCCTACTGTAGACGTGTCCAACTCAAGGTCTCTGTGCTTAAAAACTACAGAATGTTCCCAGAGAGCTGTTGACCTACTTTCTAATTCCTTGCATTCAGTGAAAGGAATATGGAAGAATCAGAAAAATTTCAGAAGATATGATACTGATAAAAATAAATGAAAAGCAAAGAGTTCATAAAGAGGTTATTAAGAAGATGAAGATTTCAGCAAAGCATATGATTTGTTTAGCTGGCATGTCAAAAAGTTTGAGATTTTGCTTCCTCAGCCTCACAATATGCTTCACAGAAGCCTGATCAGCTCAAGGAAGATAAAAATGGCAAACATGCCAGCCACAGCAATTGGCCCTTCCAAAGTGAAGGAAGTACTATCGACCAGACAGGCCTCACCACAAAAAGTAAAATGTTTTATTCTTACCTTTGCTTTCCTCAGCAGAAAGTTTTTCTTCAGAATCCTCTGAAGGACTCTGTGAAGATTTTTCAGTGGAAAGAGGTGATTTGGACACATTGCTCGGCTCAGGTTCAAGCTTAGACCTAGAAGTACAAGAGCCTATGATTTAACTGATATTACACAGATGTATTTCTCTGAAATGAGAACAACCACGGATTGCTGAATTCAATACTTTAACTCTTGTGAACTTCACATGAAAGATTTTCCAGCCGAGATACAAAATGTACTTAGCAACTGTTACTGAACTGTTGTGACAAAGGCAAAGAAAGCATGAATGGTATTCCCGGACAAAATGCACCACATGCTCAGAGTTGAGAATATTGAAGGTTACAGTATAAAAATACTGGCACTTTATTAAACTTCTATTCAAACATCCACTATATTTTTTTTAAATAGCCAACATTTAGGTCTTACTGAATTATTTTTTACTAGCAATGGCCAAGCACTACTTCTTTTTTTTTTTTTTTTCAAATAATAATGATAATTTTACTTTATATTTTCAATTATCATAAAGGAAATACAATAGAATTAGCTTTCTTATACTACTTCTAAGTTCCTATTAGGTAATTTTACAAAGGCAATGCAAAACATGAGAAGCTTATTCAGTGATTATACATTAAGTACTTGTCAAGTATGTTTCAGTGTGGCATCAAAAAATGTTGAAAATTAGTAGGAACATTTTTTTTTCCAATAAATTTCTGTGGTTTATTGTTGTCTACAATGAATTCTGTAATTCAATTACTATGAATTACTGTAATTCATTTACTGCTACATAGTAAGCAGTTAAAGGTTTAGTAACACTACTGGAGCAGGTAAAGAACCAAAAAACCAACGGGTGGTATCACCTGCTGTGCCAGGTGATTCCACCCTACCCTTTATCACTTCCTACCCTCTCAAATATAATCAACCATTAATCTCATTATGATTTGCAACTCTCCCCGTGCCTAACAGAAGGGATTGCTTTCTCTGTTCCTTCTTTGCATTGTGTGTAAATTCGAACCCATAATTAAAAAATGCTGTGAAAACCAGAATATAATGCAATTATCATCACTGAATGATCACTATTTAACAAGAAAAAACAGCAGCAAGGAACCTTTTTCAGTTATAAAACCTCTGCGAGTACTGGGCTTTTGGTAATTCTAGAGAAGAATTCTTCTCTCATCTCCTCCCTCTCAAATTTGCCTAATAATAAGAAAAAAAAATTACTCATCTACATATCTGTGCAGTTCAAATAATAGTTTTAATACTAGTAAAACACCAGTTCCCCAGGTAACTGAAATATCAGCTTGATTTGAATAATTGCATACATAGTTCACAAAATATTCTAATAGAAAAAGAAGTTTAACATTGAAATTAAATGTAATCTTGAATACCAATAAACATTAATATTAAAAATCACACCCAAGTACCTTTACAGAAAAAAGTGCTTGTTTCTATTTCTCAGCTTTTCTTTCTATGAATTTTTTAATCAAAAGATGTGAGTGAATACATAAAGGCAACCTCTGTAAGAAAATTATAACAGTAAGGCAATTTGTTGAAGAGCTTAGGATAGTTATCAATATAAAAGAAAACATGATGAAATATATTTCTATGGCAAACTTTTCAGTACTGTCTGATATGCACATATTTTAAATCGACTAAATTACAGAAAAGAAGAGCTGCACTAGGATTAATTTCTTTCTAAAATAACATATTCCTTTATTGTTTGTTGTCCTTACTGTGCACAGCAGAGGGATAAAGGAAACTTTTAATTTAAAATGAACCAAGTGTCTGGGATGCACTGTTTAAAGGATGCCTAGTTCTTTTAAGGGAGGGTACACATTCCTATCACATAAAGCACCTGCTGAAATCCTCAGGGAAACTACAAATCAGTGATACTATTTTTCTTTAAGTCATAATAAAGAGTGGGTTATGCCCTGTGATTTATTTGAATTAATTTTAATTTAAATTACAATTTAGCCATTACATCACATCTGCAATGCAAACAGACTCCACCTGGTCAACATCTGTTTTCTAGCTCTTGTAACCATAAAGAGAGGCATAGAGGGACCCTCCAATAAAAAGAATGTATCTTTTGGGTTGTTTCTCAATGCCTTATGGCTCCTTAGTAAAGTGATACTCTAACTTCTGAAATAATGCATCAAATTGAGAGATTTTTTTTTCTCTGTTTATTCTTCTGAGAAATCCTGAACCTGAAATTTCACATGGAAACAGTAATGTAAGAGTACTAACAGAAGAGCTAGTATTCATTAGCTACTGCTACAACAGCAGGAACAATGCTGTTTTTCTTTGAAGCTCTTTCAAACGAAGAATACTGATAAGATTCTGTATTTTTACACGTTAAAAATATGACACCATTTGTTTCTGTATGGTTTTTTTTTTTCCTAAAAAGTTATGCCTTATTTTTCTCTCATTACTTCTTCCCAAATTTCAGAACTGGTTTGGGGTATTTTGTTTTCTTGGTTTTGTTTTGATCCTCCACATGTACTACTATTTATGTCTCATGAGGATATATTTGAGTGAATCTAATTGTGCTTAATCAGGCTGAATAATTCTGAATAAAATATACTTACAAACTTTTGAAAATATCTTTCTGGGTTCAATGTAACTGTAGCTGATCAACCCAAATACCAAATTGATAAACAAGCATCAAATCTTAGGAAAATGCTTAAGAATTTGTTTATGTCCACGTTCTAGGACTATATTTTTTTTTTAATTAAAATATACCTAATAGACCTTGACGTTACTATTCAAATTATGCAGAGTGAGAAGACATGGAAAGCCTCTCAGGTATTAAATAAATTGCAAACCTGCTCACTTTCCCTATCTTTCTCACAATTGGGAGTATGCAGAAAAAGAAAGTGAAGTAGGTGATTGAAACTTGAGTGAAAACAAATCCCACCAGAGCAAAAAGGCAGGAAGCACATCACCTTTAGTATCTTCTAGACATTTTCAGCTCTACATTAGCAGCCTTAACAAGTGCCACAAGAAGTGAAAGCTCTTGTTTCAGTTCAGAAGTTACATTCTAGTTTTTATTTTCATTATGTTGCTGCTTGCCATGAAGACCTGCCATCTCAAGCAGTATTTATTAACAATACAGTCACTTGTTTAGCAGAAAGACAAGACATTTAAAAGAAAAGAAAAAAAAAATTGGTGAATTCTTAGAAGTCAAACAGGTTTCTTAACCCACATTTTACTGATTTGGTGCTTTTATCCTTTACCTAAATGAAAATTACACTATAATGGCACTCTGCCACTTTCATACTAGACTTCACATGCCTGAAATGCAAAGAGCACTGGAATGCACCTCTTGACAGCACAAGTTGCTCATCCAACCACAAACTTCCATTGAAATAATCTCCTTAGAATCTAAACATGCACAATAGTTTTGCTGAATGTCCTACGAGTGAAATGCACATTTAAACTATTTTTTGATACTACTCACAGTCTCTTCTTATCTATCACTCGCTTAACTCGGATGGCTCTTTGTTCAGAATACAGCTTGCACACTCCTGCTCAAGACAGCAGTAAACAAAATTTCACGTTAAAAGATCAAGATTATTTTCTTGGCAAATGCAATCATCCATTTGTAACTATTGAGTAAATTACGTACTTTTTAAGTAATCTTCAATGAAGTCCAAGACAGCTGTTCTGTGCTCCTTCACCTGAGCAGACTGGACACCCTTGTGTGCTGAAATAAAAAAGAAAAATACAAAACAATCTTTTAACTCTTTACTGAATTCCACAACAGTTTGCACTTTCAGTTGATGTGCAAGCTATATTCAAAAGCCAAGTCACATTTTATATATGCTATATATTATCATTTCTTTTAAAGATGGCTATATTTAAATATAGATTCTCTAAAACAGCAATGAACCAAAAACTCAAAAACTGTTTCGTTACAATGAACCAAAACCTGAAAATAACTAGTGTCCTACAGTATTTTTATATATGCCACAGAGTTCTATCGTGTCAATTAAACTCTAAACAGGAATAGGCAGCATCTAGCTAAGAACAGCAAAAAAGATGTAGAGATTTAACTTACTTAAATTATTGAACTTGCTCAAACTCTCTGGTGTAACTATGTGGAAATTTTTGGGATTTATTGTGTCAAACATCCTTTTAATTCACATATATAGATATTTTTAATTTTCATACAATGTAGTTCCCATGCATTACTGACATTCAATGATTCTAAATAATGCTACAACTATGTTTAGATGGCATTTTAAAGCTGATGAAAATCTTTTTTGTATCAATAGAATACAGAGATACAGCAAGTCAACTTGAAAATAGCAATACAGAAATTCACTTGGTATGACTTTCATGAGATAGTGTAATAAAGGTATGATCCCATATTCAAATTGTCGAAACCACTTTTAATTATTTCGAACTTGGAAATATTATACCTGTAATACCTTGCAGGTAGACAAGCTAAAAGACAACCATCAAATTTAGAGAGCTTTGGTTTACAGCTCTGTGCCACAATGCTGAACTACTACTCAAGTAGTAAATATTTACAACTCTTTTTTACGCTTCTTAACTCGTGTATTTGAGCACATAAACAAAATTCTATGCTCTGGCTTATCTTTCCACTATCATTAAAGAAAATGCAATTACAGTTCTAATCAGACAATGGGATTACAACAATGCAAACAAAAAGGCAATGGGACTTCCCCAGTCTCTTTCCTTAAGCATTTAAGACTCATCATTATTAACCAATATTCAGCAATCTCTTAACCTTTATCAAGAACAAAAAAACCCCAAAAAACCAAAACATGGAAGAGCTGCTTTGTTTACCTTCTGTTCTGAGCTGGTGAATGGCATCAGCACACGTTCTCATGAACACCTGGGCATCTTGATCTATCTGGTCACGCTCTGTATCTGTCATCCTCCCATACTCAGACATAACATGGCTAAGAAATAAGACAAACTCGTCACTTACAAAATCCCCAACATAAATCCACAAGTACACACCTTAGGCCTTCTTCTGACTCACTGTCTTTGCGAGAACCTCTCTTCAACACTGATTTTCACAGAAAAAGTAATAAAAACTACAGTAAATGCCACCAATAGAAGTGCCACTCCTATATAAAATTGGTTTTTTAGAAGACTTCTGCCAGTAAAATTTGTAGAACAAGCAGTATCTCCTATCATCTTGTACGTAACCAAACAGAGCAGATAAGGAGAAAATACAACCCGAAAATATATCATTGCCCTCAGTATTTATTCCAACAAAATGTCATAAAAACACAAAATCAATTAAGATAAAGGCTCAAATACTGAAAGAAATACCAAAAAAAGGAACTAATTTTATTTGAATATGTGTTCATTATCCTAAATACAGTGCTTCATTTTCAAAGTAGCTGTACTATGAAATTGTCAATTCAAACTAGAAGAAGAATATTGGAAAATAATGCACAACTTTAGTATCAAATTGATTGCAATATTTATTAAAACCTGTTCCCATTGTTTATTCTTTTATTTTAGATTACACATTATGCATTCAGAATTTCCTAATGCTAATGCTTTTTAGTATTTTCTTTCTAATGCTTTTTGTTGCTATCGTAATAAAAACGGAGGCCTGACCTTAAAATACTAACTTGCTGTAGGTAACCAGCAGAAAAGTGTACTATATAAAGATATTTTAACAGTGTTTCCACAGCCATGGGTGACAGGATGATAAAACTCTGCTACAGCACAAAAAGTTCATCTTGGGTTTCCTGATGACGCAGTGATCAGAGCCTATTATATCTGCTTTTTTAAAAAAAGAAAGAAAACCTAACTCATACCTGCATTTGAAATTATTACTTTTATATGTGAAAATTTCCTCAGGTATAATGCAACTACATTAATGCAGTAATACAAGTAAAAAGAGAGGATCTTCAATATTTAGCCTGATATCCTTAGAGATCTCTTACACACTTCACTGCAATAATGCCAAAGCTCCCCTGTGACTGCTGCAATTCCAGCCACAACCAGTTCACACAAGCCCATCTCACCAACTCATCCTGCACAAGCCCACAAGCTCCTTCCTTCTGTGGACTGCAAGCCAGGTCCCCTCCACAAAGCTTCAAGTATACTCTAAAGCCTTTGAGTATGATACCAAAATCTCCTCATGCCCATCCCATATTACTGGTTTTACACAAAAACCAGCACACGGTTCATTTGACTTGAAAATTAGTTTCTGCTTATCAGTCAGCAACTACACAAACACGGATTAGCAAGCAAAGACTAAGACAAACTAATCAGAAGTAATAATCTATGTTTTCCATGTTTGTTTCCAAAACTCCCAAGTATTTAACATCTACCAAATATCAGGGCTTTTTCCCCTGTCTGATTAAAAATATTCTAAATGTCACAAAATTATTCTTTATTACTTCGAGAAAACCAGCCATATGTAGTGTTTCCATTTATCTTTTAGTAGTTGCATTGCTCTCCTTTGTTCAGGACAGACAATTTCATAAATTTGTGGCAAAATCTCTACCACAGCCATAATCAGTGTTTTTCTAAGCTGTAACTCTAAATCACACATTCTAAGAAAACAGCTTCTGAATGACAGAAGATTTGAAATTGCCTGACTTTAGAAATAGCTGATAAGAGAGGATTTTCTGAGAAAGCAGCTTCTGAATGATGAAAGATTTGAAATGGCCTGATTTTAGAAGTAGCTGATAAGAGAGGATTTCTCCAACCTGGCTGAGATGACACACTGGCAGTTACAAATACAACATAACTCATATTGTTCAATATATTGGGGCAGACCTCTCCCCTACTCCCTCTGCACAGCTTGTCTGGGTATTTTTGTTGCCAGTCTGTCGGATAAGCAAGTTCTAAGCATGTGTAAAGGCAGGAAATCTATTCCTACCTCCACCTCCACAAGCCAAGACAGAAGGGGACCACTAAGATCATCTGGTATGGCATAATTCATAACATCATTCAGTGAGCTTGGCCTAGAGAGTTACTTGAGCATTTTGGGGCACACAGATTTAGGTGGGAAATAAGGATGGAGTAACAGCTGTATGATGGCTCCTTGACAAAAAAACCTATGCTTTTCTACTTCAGATTACAGTAATAAATTCTGGCTGGTCTGCTGCTGAACAGGATATAAAGATCTTGTGTTTATATGCCTAGCTTCTTCCCAGTATTTGCAGAGCTCTACAGTTTCCATGTACTTTTTAACAGAAGAAGGTAAAATAAAGATTACAAAACCCAAACCAGAATTTTTTTTTTAAATCAGAAATAAATATGAAAAAACTTGCTTCAGGCACACTTCATTTTTTACTAACAGTCTAACTAGTAGTAATGTAGTGATACACTGAGGATAACTGCAACAGCTTTTTAACATTGTGAACTATGTTGTAAAGTTGCTTTTCCTAGTCGCTTATAGAAAAACAGGGTAGATCAAATTCTTAAATAGGAGTTTCACAGCTTCAAAGCTAGTAAAATGCAGCTTAATCCAGTAAACAAGAAACAGAATACTTTTCCTTTTATAACTGCTTACAGCTTACATAGCGTCTGGTACCAGCGCTTTTGAACATGAGCTGGCCAAGCCACTCAGAGGGAAGGATACCTGAAACCCAACCTCCTTGGGAAGGCAAGAATGGAGTCATACAATCACATCCCATTATGTCAGAACACATATGGCATCCACTAGTACTAACAGGGTACTGAAGTCCCCACTGCACTCCCCAGTAAAAATCTGCACATGGAGATTATACTGAAAATCCACTTAATACCATCCTCTACCGGAAGAGGAGCCATTCATTAAAATAAAACAGGCCAAAGAAAACCAAAACCACATAAAAACATCAAACAAAAACCAACAGAACAGAAAAGAAAAAAAAAAATCCAGCCGTGTCTTGTATGTCAGAGATACAAATGCATGTTCAGAAG
Source organism: Regulus satrapa (assembly GCA_013396955.1). NCBI lineage: Eukaryota > Metazoa > Chordata > Aves > Passeriformes > Regulidae > Regulus > Regulus satrapa. The sequence goes on along the minus strand of VWZN01016989.1, from coordinate 375,634 downwards.
TGCAGTGGCAGTATGCAGCAGTGGACTGCTCCATCACTAAATCAAGAAGGGCCATGCAAATCAGGCTTTTCAGATGCAATCAGAATAATTAGGCAAGATATGCACAGATAAAGAATGGAGAAAGGAGGAAAAGAAATTCCTCTGGATTTTCATCCTTGCCAATATGAGAAAGCTTCATAGGAAACTTGAGCTATAAGGCAACTTAATTTTTAACAGTGGGTGAAGAGTACAATGAAAACAGTGACCATCAAGTACACAGATTTCATCAGCCTAGAAAAATGAGTAGGTCAAATTGCAGAGTAAATGCAAACCTAAAAAGGAACAGAAAAGAATTCAGATGAACTAGCAGTTTTCATATAGAAATTACATTATGATAATTTGCAATTCTGCCCTTGATTAAAGGCAAGAGGAAGCAATACAGTGAGAGATCAACTGAGCTTTGCTGAGCTCAAACGGAAAGATCAGAATACAAAGTACAGATTAGTTCTGATTTCTACTGACAAGTCTAAAGGAACACAGCATGCAGGGACACACTCAGAAAAGCATCACGTGCAGGATGAGACACAACTGGGAAGGGATGCCAGTGGTAACAAGAGATTGCTCTGCAAACATTACTAGAAGAAATATTTAAGAATGTGGTCTTGGCTTGTTACTCAACAGAGAAGTAAAATTATATGCAGAGTATAAATTAATTCTAGATGTTTATTGCTTTTTTTTTTTTTGCACTAACTTCCATCATTAATGTCACTTGAAAGCTGCAGTTACTATTCCTTTTAGTTTACTACTTCTAAATCATCTGGGCCTAATTTAATACCCCTGTCATTTAAAAAAGATCATAATTCTTTGTTGATATTGCCATCAGCACTAGCAAGATAATGTATTAGTCAACAGGCTGCTGAGTGAACAGTGTATGAGAGAGAGCTACGTGAACCAGGTCATAGCACAAGTGTACCTGAGGGGGCAGTGGCTCCCGGGACAGTGCTGGAGGTAAACTTGGTGAAGTGCAAATCCCTCTATCTGTGTGGGAAAGCTGTGCTCTGGAACGGAACTAACCAACTTCCAAAAAAGCCCAGGGTGTATGAACATTCATACAGCCTGCAGAGACAGGAGACCGAGGCCTGGAATAAAATGGAAATGCATCAAATGACAGGATGTATCCTCACTGCCAAGAACTAGGAGAGAATAAGCAAATGACAGATTGATAAAAAGATGAAGATTAGCAACTATCTTTGAAAATAGGGGTATAAAGGGACAAAAAAAGCACAGAAGACTTGTAGAACAGTCCGTGGAAAAATAGAGGAATAAATAAGTAATATTTAAGCACTTAGAACAAAAATATTTCCGGTACCCAAGATGTATCACTAGTACATCATAGGTAGTGTCATTTACTGCTGGGATGCAGTAACAGGTGTTATGGATGGATGAAGAGCAATCACAATTTTGGTGTGGCTCCCGTTATCATCTCACATAACATTCTCACAAGCTAGCAGGGAATAAATGAGTTAGAAGAAATAAGCACCATATGAATGTGAAACTGCAACGTTGAACTTGGGGGTAGTTACACACCAAAACAGAAGGAAATACCAAGTTGTGTTTCACAGGATTTCATCCTGAATCTGATGCTATTTAATACTTTCATTAATAACTCAGCAGAACGGAGTATATACTTGCTAAACTTTCAGAGGCATAAAGTTAAGTAAATTAAAACCATATCAAGAGAACAAGATCTCAATTCAAAACAGTATTGCCTGGAGAAATGACAGAAAGAATTTGAATAAGGAATGGTCAAAAGCACTTTACTGCAGCAAGAACAATTATCCACAGAGAATGGGGAACAACTGATTAGAGAGCAGTTCTTCAGAAACTCATCTGGGATCATACTGGATCATAAACCAAACACAACAACAACATGCTGATGCATAAAGTCATCATTACAGTGGGATATATTATTCTAATAACATGGACAGGGAAACAGGAAAAAGCAGAATGAGAGTATGAAATCTTCACTGAAAGAAATATTTAAAAGAAAGCAAAGCACCAGTCGTTCTCTTTTTGGATGTTTCAGCCATGGTTCTTCCACCTTAACATTTCTATGATCCTATTTTGCTGGCAAAGCACAAGCAAGCAAAGCCGTTGTTACATTAGCTTTTGGAATTAGTAATTCTGCTAGTACATAAAATATCTTCTGCTTACTAATCCAATAAAGGTATCAAATCAAGAAGAAAAATTTGATTTTCCTCCAACAGTGTATTACAAAAGGGAGACACACATTAAGCAGAAGTAAGTAATTGTAAAACAGAGATTTGCCCAACTTACCACCTGCAGCTACTGCCCTGCAAATCCATACAGAAATGCTTCCCATGTGTTAAGTACACATACGAGTATGTCTAACCTTAGCTGCAAATACAGCAGTCACATTCTTCCTATGGACATTTAGTATATTTTAAATGGTTTGATTTCTTACTTAACTAAATTTTATGCATTTTCATTTACTGCCTTTTTCCAACCAAAGGCTGTCTGACATAAATCCAAGCTAAAAGCTCCTGGATTCAAATGACAAAACATTCCTCAACAACTTTTACATTTTAAAATTTTTTTAAAAAATTCTGTGTGGAAGCCTCAGCTACTAGAATAGCAATACAGGCAAACCAAATTAGCATTTTCAGTTTTGTAAAATATTGCTGAGATATTCCAGAGTGCTACTATGAAAAATTAATATGTCTGAAATGTGATATATTAACTTAGTGTTATTAAAAAAAAAAGAAGATAAATAATTTTAAAATTAATAAATTAATTTGAAAATAATCCCCTGGAAAACAAAAAAAAATATACTCCTCAAGGAAGAAAGTCTTTACAGTTCATCTGTATGTTTTACTACCTCAGTACCACAAAGCAGGCCTTGCTTCTTGTAAAAATGTGACTAAGTCAAGAAAAGAATGCAGTCTGGCATTGTACAGGAATCAGTAAAACACTATTTTTAGAGCCCCTTAATGGCTACTTTTTATTGTTAAATACAAGGAAACACTCCACAAAACACAGTGTAAGCATTCAATTATTTTCTGTTAAGTGGCAAATGATGTAACTGATTTATTGCCTTGAGACAAAGAGATGCCTAAGACAGATAAATGCTAGGGCAGGAGGCATAATTACTGGGCACCAACATTATTTTTAAGACAGAAAGATAATTTGCTAATAATTTTTTCAAGGTATATTATTTGCAATTAACAACAAATGTTCAAACAGTTCACGGCACAGAAGGACCACAGAAGCATGTAATGAAGATACATCAAAAGCCACCCATGCAGCCTTTCTGGTGGAAAAAGTGACATTTCTATTCAGAAGTCATCTACACTACACTGATCAACTACATAAGTATCTCTGCAGTTGCAAAACACAATTAATTAGATGTCTAATAATCCCAGATGGAAAGCTCTTCTTTCAAGTATTTTTCTTTTAAGTATGAGGTGTTCTGTGATAAAAATCTAGAATTCTCTCAATTCCCTTCCAGTGTCTCAATAAAACAGTAGGAATAATGACTGGTCTTGAAACTGCCTAAACATTAAAAAGTCAGAGAAACTGAAGGCTGTGAAGGAATCCCAATAGGATCATTTCAAATTGCCAGGTGTTAGGGCACTACAGCTAGTTCCTTGAAGTATATTTAACACAAACATATGAATTGTCTTGGTGGTTCAGTGATCAAAAAACATGAAGGAGCTGATGTTGAAAAGCAAAGGTACAAGTTGCTCACAGATGAGACATCAGAGAAGTTACCAAAGCCTGAAGACAGAATCTCTCTTAGCACAGTGCAAAAAAACAATGTAGGGAGGCATTATAGCAAATGGACTGAGAGGAAGAATACAGAATGCATTGCAGTCAATATACTAAAAATGGGACCTCATCTGAAATCCTCATCTGAAAGGAGTTGCTGCCTAATAAGAAAAACGAAAAAGTACCTACATCTTGTTAACAACTTCAGGACTCAAGAGTCCCAGTCCTCTCTTTTCCAGGAAGAGCAATCAAGTTGTATGCACTGGTTTTGCTTGGGATAGAATTCATTTCCTTCCCAGCAGCAAGTATGAGGTTGGTGTGTTGGATTTGTGTTGGAAACAGTGCTGATGATTCAGGATGTTTCTGTTATTGCTGGGCGGTGCTTACACAGAGCCAAGGCCTGCCCTGCTCCACATCCCACCCCACCAGTGAGAAGGCTGCAGGTGCACAAGGAAATGGGGAAGGACACAGCTAGGACAACTGAGCACATGGATATTCCAGATCACGTGGCTTCATGCTCAGCACATACTGCTCGGGAAAGAAAAGAGGACGAGGGGGGACATTTGGAGTGATGGCATTTATCACACTGTTATGTGTGATAGAGCCCTGCTTTCCTGGAGATGGCTGAACACCTGCCTACCCATGGTGAATAAATTCCTTGCTTTGCTTTGCCAAAACATGGCCATGTGACTTTTTCTTTCCTTATTAAACTCCCTTTATCTCAACCCATGATTTTTCTCACTTTTACTCTTCTAATTCTCTCCCCCATCCCACTGTGGGAGCAGTGAATGAGTGACTCTGTAGGGCTGAGCTGCCAGCTGGGGTTAAAACCATGACAAAAAATTCCTTATCACAGAAGGCAAAAACTACGTAAAAACTATGTAAGTGAAAAGAAATAAAACCTAATAAACAGGAGAGAATAAAGGTGCAGTGGCCTAGAAGCCAGCAAATTTAGAACACTATATCAAAAATTGTATGTGTTTTGCCAGTTAGATATTTTGTAGGTAATAGCCAAGCCAAGAAGAAAGAAGGTGAATAAGCAATTACTAAGTCAGTTTAGGTATTTCAGTTAAGTAGTTAAAGTTTGATAAAATAGGTCAGGGCCTTTATTTCAAATAACCACTCTTCCAACTGACTTTCTCATTGCTACAAATTTTCCTCTAAAAATGAATTGAAGACATACTATCTGTAGCAGGACATTTCATGTACGCCAAAAATAAAAACTTTATTATTAAAGAATTCATATTCTTCAAAGGTAAGGTCAAAGAAACAATCAAGAACCTGGTTGTAACACATTATGAAGAAGTTTTAAAAGGCACACAATAATACAACTTGGTAACTCAAAAGCTCAATTTCACACACACATTGTGCTATAGTTGGAAAAAACCCAGCAGGACTGACAAAATAGAGTAGTAATTTTGTTCATTAAGTTTGACAGCTCCTAAATAAATTTCAGCACTGCCTTTTAGTATTAAATTGTTCAAAAACTGTCCCCATTACTGAAGTATTGAAGAGTTGTTAAAACTGCTGTCTTGAGTGAGTGAGGCATTTGTTAAGACTGCAAGACTGACAGCACTGGTGCTGTGATGCTCTTTGCATCCATGAAGTAGAGCAGCACAAGTAATCTAGTATGGAATTCGACATTTTTTATGTCAAATTAAATATAAATAACTTAAATTTGGCCATTAAGGACAGAATCAACTGCAATCACAGATGAGATCTGCAGGATTATTTTATCTTTTAATAAAGGAAATTACACTTCTTTCCTCTCCTTAATGAAGACTTTGGGGGAGGAGTGGAAGGTGAAAAGCACTGAAAATTACCATGCAACTTGGTTACAAAAATAATTAAAAACTTCCAGAAATCAAAATAATGTGGACACATTTTTACTCTAACCACTTCCATTTTATGCATTACTGCTAATAAAATACAAACACAAGCCAAAATTAACCGCTATTGACTGCTCTTACTGGAATTATTGGCAGTTTCTCAACCTCTGCATGCACACGAAGTTTTCACACGGTACACCCAGTTTGGTCAGTAATAAATTGCTGGCTCCACCTAGTGTTGCTCATGCTCTACTCCAACTGAAAAGCAGAGAGCCAGCCATAACACACAGCTGTGCTCTGCTTCTGCTTGCTCCTTGGAAAAGCATCCCTCACGCACCTCACACACAGAACTGCGCACAGCCCGAGCAGCGTTTTCGCCAGCACTGACTGGACGGCTCCCACGGCCTCTCATTTATAAAAGAAGCCATCTTCCTTTTTTGTTCTGTTTTCAAAATAACAAAATACAGCTTTTAAACTCCTGTGGAGATAAAAAAGGGTGCCAGAAGTCTTCTGATAACTTACTCAGAACACACTTTGGTTCCACTGATGAGGCAGTATTGCTGTTACTGTGACAGACCCTTTCAGGATTAGAGTTCTTTCTCAGAAAACTGTTCCTCCAACACGGACTGAGCCAAAGGAATAGCAGATGGCTCGTCTATTCTTATTGCCTTTTCCTAGGGAAAGAATATCTGTCTGGACAGCACTTCTGTTTGTATCTAGGAAACTCTTAACCCAAAATTATTTTAGGCTGCACTTCATCTACCTTGATTTAAGCCACAGCTCAGCTTTAGTCAGGACTGCTTCAGAGCTGGAGGTACAGACAGGGCTGACTCCCCAGCTTTTGTGCAACAAAGTTTCCCTACAAAGCAAATGTTACATTTCTGAAATGCTACAATGTTTTGTACTCAGTTCACCAAAATACAAGCTGCACTAACGTTTAGATCTTATGGTAACTTGATTTGGTATCTGCAGACCAGAAGATACTATTTTTTTTCTTACAAACACTAACTTGTAAATTAAGATTTTAATCTTCTAAGCATCTACTACTAAAGTTAGTAACAAGTAAGAAAGATACAGCAGTTTTGAACGCTTCCTAGAGGCTGAAGAGAATAAAAACTTTCTTGACACAGTAATAACTACCAGAGCTGAAGCCCACAGATTTTGTCACAGAAAAACAAATCTTGTGCTGCTTCCCCTGACACCGTCTCCTCACTGGTGTCCTTCACCTGGAATTCACACTCCAGAGCCTGAAGAGTTTGCATCGTTCTCCTCCAGGACCTGCTGATGCTGCTGACTTTGTACCTCAGCATGACAGGTAGGTTTAGCATCACAGAGTACAAGGGAAAACCTGGGACCTGCTGTCCCAGGAACCCCTTCAGAAACTTACACTGCAAGTCCTTAAAAGGTGTGAGACTTCAACTGCCAGGCTGTTTTCTTTCAGAACCCAGTCCTAAGACCCAGAAATCATCTTCAAATTCTGAGTCACATTTTATTCAGGCACCTATTTTCTTGTGACAGAACTATTCTTCCTTATAGTTGTTTACAGTAAGCCAATTAGTAACAAGCTCTGCTTTGATTTTACTCATTATGCCTATAGGTTTTTAAGTTGTTCACTTTAAAAGCATTAAGATAAATAAATAATAAACAAACAAATAAATAATACATAAATAGAAACCCATTTAAGCATAATGTACACTTACCTGTAAGCATTAATGTAATCCTTTCTGTGCTGTAGAAGAAAATCTTTCAGCTTTCCAATATGAGAAATCTAAATGAACAGAAATAATAATTAAATTTCAGATAACTGATTATTTTATGTTTGAAGTTTATTATTACACACTTCAAACATGAATTCATAAATTTCTTATTCTAGAGTTAAACAGAATAACAAAATTTACTCTTTTATACGCGAATTTTCACATTTTCCAAGCAGTCAGCATATAATAACCTAAAAAAAATCTGTCGTATGAAGGTCCAGCTTGGAGAACAGTAGTAACAATACATGTCGCCTTCCCAAAAAGCATGAACTAAACAGTAAATATAACCTCAATATTAGACATTAAAATACTAAACATGGCAACACAAGAAATTTTTCAACTCTTTACTGATCAGATATACATATTCAAGTTCAGCTATCAAAATTGTACGGCAAGGTACTGACCCCTCTCCCTTCTACTTTTACCATAACACAGTGACCAGTTTGTGCTCAAGCTAAAGTGGTATCACTTTAGTATCTGATAATCATTAGGAAGCTTTGCCAGATCACATCAATGTGATCTACATCCATATCAAATTTCCACTTCTGAATTTCCACTTGACTCTGAACAACATTCACTATAAATCACCTTATTTTCTTTTTTAAGAGATCTTTACAAAGATCTTTTTGAAAGCCAAAAAAAAATAAATCTGAAACAACTTTTGCAAACTTCAGTCTGATATAAAAGATTTGGTGTAGCATAAGATGCTGCTTATTTTAGAGAATGGAGGAACTACAGAACTGTAGCTTAATTCACCAGAGAAAGGAGAAGACATGATGGGGAAGGGGAAAAGGGAAGAGAAGTCTATACATTAGCAGTATATATTTTCTGAAGCAATTTAAAAACTATATTCTCAAATATTAATTAAAAATTCAGTGTTAAAAAAAAAAAACCATGCAAGGATTTTTACAAAACAAAAGTTGGTTTCATTTACAATCAATATGGTTTACTCCATGTATCTGGGAAAACTGTTCAAGTCTTAAAATCCCATTTTCATGCAAATGATCTTTGCAATTAAACAAACAAAAAAATCCACCACAGAGAAAGTACACAGAATAGTTTGGATAAATAGAAGATTAATTCCCCCAATTATTTTTTTTCAAAAGCAGGTCATTGGAAAAATGTGCAAGGGAAAAAAAATGTACTTAGTAAGACCACAGTAATTAGTACAACTCAACATAAGTGTTTCCTCGTGCAAAGAAATAAGCCTCCATTTCCCTATTATTTCCTCTGCTTCTGTTTTACTATAAATCATCATATTGGATAAGGATTTTCCCAGTTTTCCTGTTTCAAGCTCTCTGTGTCAGGAAATTTCATCCCATTCAAACTGAGTTCTGCGAATACCTTCAGGAGTTTCCCAAAGCGTGTTAGCACCATTACACACAGCAAGAAGGGAAATAACTGCAATTGCTACAAGGCCAATGAGGCACAAAGAATAAGTGAAACCATTCTACAGATATTTCTTCTCGCTGCCACTTGAACTTTTTATTTGTACAGTAATATTTCTCAGCTCAGACTCAGTATGTCATCAAATTTGCTGAATAGATAAATCAAGCTTGACTACGAAAGCGAAACATCTAAAACAGTTATACAGTGTTCCAGTGGAACAATAATACCTAATAGGCAGAAAGAAAGTACTACAGAGGACAAAACAAATGTAAAATAAGAAATATTCCAAAACATTTACATTAATGCACGAGAAAACATTGAACTAGAATATAGATAAGCAAATTTTTTTAAGCAATAAATCTTAATATTACTGCAATAGCTACAATTTAGGAGTGATTAACAAGCAGAAAGAATCAGAATGACAAGCAAGAGCACTGTCTTACAGTAATTAATTCATCTAGTCACAAAGAGCATTCTATTTAGGCTAAAATTGTCATCATGTGTTTGAATTGCACTGACCCCACTTTGCCTCTCCTTCATTTGTAAAGCTATTTTCATGAATTTAGAATGACACTATTATACCCATACTCACATCAAGCTCTTAGTTCCCAAGATTTGCATCAGAAGTGAGACTTCTTGTTTTAGTTTCTCTCAAATTCTAACAGCATCTTCTGCACTCCAGCATTGCAGATATTTCTTCCGCCTTTTGTTACCATGTACTACTGGCATAGCATTGAATTCAATTTGCCATAGCCATATGAACAAAATTAACTTTTTCTATTAAAAAGAAGGTCTCACTAATATTAAATGCAGGGAATGTTAATTTTATTTTAAAAAAAATTATTGGTTTTCTGTATGATGTTTGATTTTTTTTGTAGACACAAAATACCCCGAGAATATACAAACTAATGTCCCTAATATACAAACATAAACCTTGAGGATATCTCCAGCATGAACAACTTGCAATTATTCTGCTGTTATCAGAGGCCCACCATACACCCTCTACAAAGTTATCAAGCTTCAGCCTAAAGGGAATAAAGCTTCTCCCTATAACAACTGAGTGGCTTTATTAGAATTCTATTGCTCTTATTACTATTACTGTCTAATTTCCAAGTTTACTGATTACCAACTTCTATACATTTCTTCTTGCTTAAGAACGGTCCTTTCCCTGAAAAGTTCTGCTTCCCTGCATGTGTGTTTGACTTTACTGTCAGTAATTCATTCTTTCTATCTATCTATCTATCTATCTATCTATCTATCTATCTATCTATCTATCTATCTATCTATCTATCTATCTATCTATCACTTTTGTAGCCCAGACAAATAACCCCAAGCTTTCATTTCCTTCTCACAAAACAGTTCTGAAGTTGTGGAACCCAAGGCTTTCCACTGCATTTGTTGCAGTTTGTATCCATTCGTTTCCAATGCAAATTACTAGAAAGGCATTCACTGGTGTTTGTTACTCTGTAACTACTTCTGCTGGAAACACCTTTTTTCTATCCTCCTTTTTTTTTTTTTTTCCAGATCTTAGTATGCATCTTGCTTTTACCCCATCTCCTTCCACCATGGCTTTTCCCTTATTAACGTAGTATAGAATCCATGACTAAACAATTCCTCATCTACACTCCACTTACATTACAAATACACATTTTTTGCTAATTTTCTTCTTATTAAAATAGCCAAAGAATATTTTAACTCTAGGAGGGTTTTAATACCATTAGCAACTCACTGTGAGTTTGGCCAAACCTAACTTAGTCTCTGTTAAAACGTCTTCCCTTCTGCAACAGTTTTCTTGGCAAGTCCATCTTTCTCACCCTGCTTTCCCGGCCTCTGGGATAATTTTTTATATATTCTCTAATTAATCTTACAAGTAGATCCAGTAGAATTTTAAATCCCACTTGCATTTGAGCACACCCATTTTTCCATTCCATTTACCCACCCCTCATAAGTGCAACGTCCAGTTTGCTCTACATGCCTGTTTTCAAAACATTTATACCGCCAGTTGACACAGGTGTGAAAAGGATAGATGAGAGCAATTTGAAGAAGCACAAACACATCTGAGTATTGGCCTCTCCTCATGGTTCTCATTCTTTGCATCTGGAAATTGACTTTGTCCCCGAAAGTCTGGAGAGGAGAAATAAGCTTTCCTTTCAACCTTGAAATAAACAATTTCCTTTCTTGCCCCTCACCCCCACAGAGATAGGAGGGCTTAGAGAAAAGCCCTTTGTAGTTTCAACACTCTTGCACTACATAACAACTAAACTTATCTTTCAGGGAAGAACACTGCTGAACTTCCAGGTAACTGACATTTCTAAGGGAACCAGGGGAAGAAAATGCCTTTCCTCACAATATTGTGAACACTAGTTATATCATTACAGCCACAGCATCTTCTTGACCTTCTATTCACTACCAGAACACGGTGGCTCATGTTCCTCCTAACAATGAAGACCACTTAGGAAACTCCAGGCTCTCCCTCTTCTCTTCCCATTCCCACTGACACTCCCTCGAGAGTCAACACCACACCCCAAAACACTGAAATTACTTTTTTAAAAAATTGTTCTTCTGAAAAGAATTGGTTTCTTTCATTTCAGGTCCACAAATACCTGTATTAGCACCAGGGAGGGCAGGAGCTGAACAGCACCAATAAGGGATTTCCTATAAGATGCGTCTCCCATGAATGGATAAGGTATATTTATTTACAACCTTAAAAACTCATCATTATAACCTCCTAAGCTGAATCTGGAGACTCCAGGTATTATTTAAAAACTCCCAAGCATAGTTCTGATCATGAAAACACAATTGATTCTCTACAGTGAAGCAGCATCAGTTTGCAACTAGGTGGCAAACAAAAGCATCAACATCACGCATGTGAAAAACAATATAAATCCACATTACAGCCTGTAACATGACTTTTTAAAGGTTATTTTAGGTTCCAGTTTGCACTTGATCCTCACTTATTTCTTGCTATCTCTTTAATACACATATCTGTGTTTCATTGCCACTATAGGTTTTTTAAGCAGCTCTCAGTAAAACGTAAAAGCAATTATTGCATCTAATGCAGGTCCGACACAAAAGGAAGCTGTGAATGGCTGCCATCTGCTACCACAGGTGGCATGCATAGCTCTATTTATACTCGGGGCCTGCACTAGAAATGGTAGATGTTCCTCTGTTTAGAGAATTTTGAAATGATTTTAGAGCAGGCTAAGTTATTTGAAAAGATGAGAAACAGGGAAGCATTGCCCCCAAAGCAGCATCTTGATGAGACACAGAGACTTTAGACCGGAGCCGCTGCCTACGCTTCCTTCAGTCTCTTAGCAATACATACAGCATTTCTTTCCACTCCCAACAAAGAATTGATCACTCATGAAACAGTAGGTTCCAATTTGCATGCGTTTAACCCACTGCAAGAAGCAGCAGCATTGTTTACGATTAAAATGATTGGAGTAGGTTCCCGTGACATATTGTAGGGAGAATTCAACCGTGCTGAATAGTCATTTTCATTGAACAAATATAGCGTTTTATCAAATTTACTCTTCCATCAGAACAATGCGCAACTATTTCCTACCATATAAAATTGACTGTTACACTTCGCGCTGTATTGCCGCTCTGAATTTTTAAAAAGGTGTATTTTGTACAAAGAAACTTTAAAAATTACTTAAAACTAAAACATAATAGAAAGGCTTTTGTAAAAGTTGAGAGACATGGTATTCACTGTTGATTCGGCAGCGCTAACAAGCACTGCTGACTATGGTGCCATACTAACCCTAAAAACAGGAGGGAAAAAAACCCTAAACAAAATTTTACATTTAATTTTCCAATATGTTTGAAAAACATTATTTCTAATGTCTTACTGAAATAGATTCCATCTATAGATTCATGAAAAGGTGACTGTATTCTACAAGCCCCTTCACAAAATGTGGAAAATTTAAGATTGTTATAATATTAATATCTAGACATCTATCATGTGTTCAATTCCAAACATACAGCCAAACATACCCATAGCCTATTGCAAGAGAAATTCTGAATATCAGTAAGACATCAGCTTATGAACAGAACTGCATGTTTCTGGCAAAAAAAATAGTCTCAGTATTAGGAAGAGATACAGTATTTAGTGTAAGAACATAAACTTGTCTTTCCAGTGTCTAAATCATATTAAAAAAAGAAAAAAATCATGGTTAGTATATGTAACAAATGTGTTTTCAAAAGTCTGGAGTAAAACCCAAACAAAATAGATATTATAAATGACAGCACAATTTATATTAAATAAATTTTAAAATTCGAGGTTTGGCTCTTACCTAAACTGTTGAAAACTAGTTAGAAGTGTTTTGATGCAGAAATTACTCCTATTGAGAACTTTTCGAGTATAAACTAACTCTGATTAGAACTTTTATGAACTGATATGAACTTTTTAAAAAATACAACACGGGACAGGCCAGGTTCCATACCAGTCATATTTTACCTGGTTATATTTTAAGCACTGTCAACCCATTGAATCAACACAGGCTCTTGCTGGATGTTGTTAAGAGCTGACAAGAATTTTGGTTTTAAAGTACTGTTACTTGTATTCTACATTTCAGAACCGGAACCTTCAAAACATTAAAGAGTATAATTCGCTGGTACAGCGACATGTAACAGAGATGAAAGCAATGAAATGAAACCAAAGTTGGAACCAGGAGCCGGAGCTCTGAATTGAATGGTGTGAAGACTGCTCTCGAAAGGATTTGCGGGCAAGTTCCCAGCACGCCATGAGGTGGAGCTGTGTCCCCAGGAGTGAGGAGGGACACGCCGGCTGCCCCACACGTCAACCGGCCCGTTCGCAGCTGATTTGTCTCTTGAGGGGATACATTTGGTTTAAGTTTCCCCGGCAAACGTGAAAGTTTCTAAAATAGGTCACGCAGATCAATGGCTCTCGTAATCTGAGCCCCGAAAGAGCAAATAATATCTAAACTGCGGCGTGGGGGTGGCCCGGAGCTGGAAGCGGGGAGCAGGAGGCGAGGAGACAGCCAGCCTGGCTACCTCTAATCTCAGGAAAATTGTGACTTTGTCCAGTTCCTGCTTTCCATCAGCACATACGGCAACAGCAACGAGCAGAGAAACATTTCTTACTGCATTTTATTAGCAGTCTTGCATCTGAAGCAAAGGAATTAAGCGAGAATGGGAGGGTCATATTACCAAAATGTGTGGCATATGGGATAAGAATATTCAAAACTGAATTAATTGAATTAAAAGCCATCAAAAGTAAGAGTGAGGCTACTTGAAGCTTCAAGGTAAAGATGGTGCAAAATTTTAAAGACGTATTTTTAAAAATGTTTAATATTATCAGTATTTTTCTAATTTAAAACAACACAAATTTTAATATAAAATGAAAGCAAAATTTTAAGGAATCATTAGAGAAGATTTCATTAGTCATTGTGGAATATTGGAAGTTAAAACGCGCCTGCAGAATACCACAGGCATTATTTGGTGCACATTAACAATGTGATTAAGACATCTTTAAGCTGCACTAAGAAACAAAGCCAATTTCCTGACACTTGGTCCGGAGTAGAAAACATTTTGCTTAATATCAAATATCAAAAAGGAAAAAGCAAAAAAGCACTGTTTTGTACATTAAAACCAACAAACAAAGTTGGCTCTAAGCTTTTTTTTTTTTAAAGTTTTTTAGTTTTTTTTTAGTTTAGGCTTTACTTAATTTTATATAAACTGTCTTTGTGCTACTGTCAATTTACATTTAAATACTTTGCCTCTAAAGTGCACTTCAGATTTGCTTTTTAATTTTTATTTTTTTTTAATCCATTGTTAATTACTCGCAATGAAAAATTTGGCACTCAATAACTCACTATCAGCCTAAAAGCCTCACATTTCACTTTACTACGCTTTCTGTAAAAATAATCCAGAATTAGTTTAAGATTCAGTCAAATATATCAAGAAAAAAATTATTATTGCAATTTTGTGACACAGCTGCATTTGTCGTTCAAGACTCTTCTAATAAGAGCCAAACAAAACGAAGATCCAAGAGCTCAAGAACTCCAGTTCCCCACTGACCACAATAAAGACCGAAAGCACCCAGTATCATCACTGGGTGAAGATTTCACTGGCGTGATTTTGGGGATAAGGCTGATAAATGTTTTTAAATATGTATGGCATCGACAGCAAACTCCACCTGTATAGAAACATTACTTTGAAGTCCCTGGTTTTTTTTGTTTTGTTTTTTTAGGGTATTATCCTCAAATATATTGCATATAATTAAAACTGTTTGTAATGCTTTTTACTTCAGGCATTTGTAAACAGAAGGGAAAAACAGTCTTATTTTTTAGGGAAATTACTTACAAACACTGAATTTCAACTGTGAACCAGAAAAATGCAACACACACAGACTTTAAGGTAGAGGTCTGTGTTAATTTTGTCACTGTTTCCTTTGCTCTTGTAGGAACACACTGGTTTGTGCTCCCACAAGAACACACCATCACATCACAGAAACACATCTAGATATTCTGAAAATGAGACAGTCAGTAGGAACTGACCGTAGACAGTCAGTAAGAACATGAGATGACCTGAAAAAATTAACAGTAGGCTTCCTACAATGTAGAATCATTCTAAATGGCTTTAGTAACTAGTTTTCATTTCTTGTCAGCAGCAACATACTTTCAATTAAAAAAAGAGAAAGCGCACAACATGTGATTTTAATACCACTTACTATTATTTCCTTTCCTGTTTTTTGTCAAACTGTAATCATAGCTTTAACATTTCTGTTTCTACACAATCATCCAAAACTTCACTGACTAAAATACATACCCCACAACAACTGTGGGGAATGTTTTGGTTGAGAGATACAAGGAAATTGGTCAAAACACGTATTTGCAACAATTGGCCTTTACCACTGCTGTTGAAAATGCTCCATTTACAACCAACCTTTCAGGAACTGCATTCAACGCTGCTTGATCATTCTGTAAGAGAGATTTTCCTCGTCTCTTGTTCTCACAGTCTGAGCTCATTTTAGTACCATATTTTCTTGACTGAAATTCTGTTCTACGATATAAAGAGCATTTAACACAAACTCAATAATAAATGGTTACTCTTTCTGACCATTATTACGAGACATTTTGATTTGCTGAAAGGTTTTTGCAGTGCAATTCAGGGAGTTCCACGTGCACGCTTTTCCCTGTGGGAGCAAGCTGAATCCGCTTCAGCGTAAGCCACTGCAGGGCACGGCAGGAGCCGAGCCCGGGCCCGGGGCAGAGCCGCGGCTGCGCTCCCTGGAAGCGCGGCCAGAGCCTCGGCTCGCTCCGGCTCCGCAGCCCCTCTGCCAGGCCCTCTCCACTCAGAGCTCTGCATTTTCCGTGTATTTACATTGACACACCCATACTGATACTGAGCAGGAAGAGACACTGCACCTACCCTGCCTCAAAGTCCTACTACTCTTGTCAAATACTTTTCAGAGGGACAAGTATTTTTCCGGATTTTCATCACTGGTATAATAATGTTCTTAGTGCAAAAATACTTCTACTATGTTTCGACACCTTAATTTGTATTATATAGACTGAACATTACTTTAACAGTTGCTCTAGCATTTATACCAAATAAGTTTCTCCCCCACTAAAACACAAAGAAAAAACACCCAGTCAGAAACAAGATGTTTATGAATCCGTATGTAAAGAACATGTCTAGATCAGGCACAAAAGCAATAAACAAATATACTGGAAATAAGCCAATTCTATACACATCAAGATTTTAATCCAAGTGCTTTATGGTAGCAGCATAAAAATAGGGGGCCTTTCTGCCCCCTATTCTCATGTAACCCCAAGAGGGGGATCCTCTGCCTGAAATGGTAGGGACTTCCTGGACCCTGGCAGCCATAAGTCATTCCATGGCTGATGCGGAGTGAGTGACGCACTGAGAGAGGCATTTACATCCTCAGGAAACCCGGACAGAGCTTCTCCATCAGGCACACACATCTCCTCCTCTGTCCCACTTCCAACGCTCTGCTTCACAGTCTTTTCTGAGCAAGCCACTACTCCTTTGTTAGAGCACCTAGGAAATAGAACCATTAAAAAAAATCTAAAAAACAAACAAAAAAAACCCCCTTCCTCCATCCCTGAGGAAAATATTTCTTCTCACCTAGTGCTTTCAACAGCAAGCTGAGGTGAGGAAAAAATACAGCCAAAAAAATCCCCAAACCAAACCAAGCCAACCCAAACCAAACCAAACCAAACCAAACTAAACTAAACTAAACCAAACCAAACCAAACACAACAACAAAAAAAAACCAAAAAACCCCAAAAACCCAAAAGGGATAATCCTTTTAATAACTCTTGGATCAGAGAGGAATACTAACAGTCAATCTGAAATCCAAATATTATCCAATTCCCTTCATCCTGTCTGTTTCTGAGAAATCTATAAACTGTTATCAAGGTAAGCCATGACAGGTTCTCAACCCTACAGCAAGAGCTAGAAGCTCATCAGAGCACAAGTGGGACTAAAAGCATCACAGAACAAAGACACCTTATCTTGTTCCCACTTGAGAATCTTCTGATATGACCAAAGTAGAAGATAAGGATTTCTTCCTTCAGAGCACACTGCTTTTCCAAATTTCCATTAAGTTAACTACCAAACGACCATTACACCCCCAAGGTAACGTGAAGTGTCCAAAAAAAGTACCTCTGAACTGCAGGATCTGCTGATCACAAAATGCTTGTCATGCTAGTTTTCATCTGCCTAAGGGTATTTGCCAGCTGTTTTGCCTATGAAAAAGATGCCCCCCACCCACCATGGGGAGAATAATTTCTATGTGAAAAAAAAGGTCACATAAAAATTTCTCTCTAGAAAGTGCTTGCAGAATTTGTGAGGAGAAAGGTTTTTTTAGCTGTTATTAAAAGGGAAATCAATGCTATTCTCTCATATCTGAGTAATACTGACACTTCAAACATATATATTTTAATCACTGAAAGCAGAAATCCTTGATAAGATTTCAAGTTGTGAAGTAAGGCACTTATTCTTCCTCACTTTTTCTCAGCCATGAATCTTAGTAAGATTTTTTTGATGTCCACTTCCTGTAATTTTGGTAATTTTAGAACATAATTATTTTTACATTTTTTATGATGCCTTTGGGGTATCATTACAAATATTTTTTAAGCATTTAAACTTAGAAAAATAAAATTAAGTAATAGCTTCTCTTGAGGAGAGACTGTCAGTCCTGTTTTGAAGAAACAATCCCTTTTAAAGGCAATCTAGAGATTTATATCCGCTGTAACCATAGAAATTAATCTAGAGTATAAACAAAACAGAGTAAAACATAATTTATTTAATGAAAATCAGAACGGTGCTATTGCAAATGAAAGTTTGGTTTCTGTTTTTTAATTCAACAGACAGACAGCTTTGTATGCAATTGTAAGATTTTACTTGATGGGCTACTTCTTACAACTTAATCATACTCATTAAACCAATTTGAACAAAGCATTCAGATATCTGAGTTTTAATTTTACTTGATATAAATGCCAATCACTAAAAAAAAAAAAGCTAAGGATTTTCAAATTTAAAAAGCTAAAATAAATATATGAAACATTTTTAATGATAAAAGCAATCATGAGAAACTGCTTTGACATTGCAAGGCCAACAGGAACACAGCAGAAATTTTTTTATGAGTTTCTCATATAAAAAGTTTGGGAATGGCAGAGAATAACAGCAATGTACAAACTGGAAAGGATTTAATATGTTCAGAAATAGTGGTTCCTATAGACTAAGTATTTACAAGTTTGCCTGAAACATTCCATCATACTGACCCTCAACAACAATTGTGCCACATAAAGAAATTCAAGGTTAAACTAATTAAGTATTTATAGGTCAGTTAAGTAAGAGTTAAAAGAGCAACAGCATTTGTTGTATTTTCAAAAAGCAAGGAAAAGAACTTCAAGTTCACATGAGGAAATACTGATGTACTTTACAATGTAACATCAAAACAAAAAACATAGCCCAAAATCTAGAAAAAAATTCACATCACAATAGACTGAAATAGTTTCCTGTGGGAACATCTGCACAGCCACAAAAAGTTGTGAAAAATACTGAAGCCACAGTAGAAGGAAACTTTATCAACAAAATACAGTTTAACAGATAATTTCCCTAATTCCTGTATGGTTTACAATAAGTTATTCTGTGGCACTTTTGGCAGTTATATAACCTATATCCAAGTCACCATGTAAGCCTTCCTTGACCATATCAATAGGAAATAATCAAACCATATCAGGAAAATAATAAAAATATTGAAGTTCAGCCTTATTTACAACTAAACTGTGAACTCAATTTTTCCAGCTATTCTACAATGACAAACACATTATGAAACAAGAAAAAATAATGAAGCTGCTTAAAAGCCTTAAGTTTCTAGTAAGACAGTAAGTGTTCATAAGCCAGAGCACAAACTCTGAAAACCTCCAGAGATGTGAGCTTCCACTTCCCTTCCCTTAACTCAGGCTGAAGGAGAGAACAATCCAGGAGACTCAGCCAAACCAAGGCACACGTGGAAGGAATAAAGCTTGGCTTGTAATACGAATGCCAAAAGAGACTCATTGAAGTGAACTTTGCAAGACACCTCAAAATACAACAATCTGTTCCTGTCCCCTAGTTAACTGACTTGCACCCGACAATTGGCTACCATTCACTGCAACATATTACTGAGCTCTGAAAGTGTTTTATCTATCTCTAGAAAGTCTCAATCCACAACTTTTCACAATAGGTGGCTTTTCGATGGTACACATCCACAGGAAAAAAAAAACCACACAGTGTGTACAAAGAGAGAGAAACAGAAACAAACTAAAACTAAGGCAAAACCAAGGCATACAAGAAAAGGAAACAAAAGGGTTGGCTGAAATAAAATGAAATCGCATCTGTACTGAGACATACCAGCACTGTACACTGCTGCATTAAGTCTGAGGTTCCAATCAGCAGCCAGCTCCAAAGGGCCTCCAAGCAGAGAGGGCTGTAAAGGACAGCATGGCTGCTCAGGAAAGGAACGTGGTCTCCATTCTGAAACTCCTAAGTGCCCAGGCAGCTGTGAGACAATGTTTGGAAACTAGATGGTGGCACAGACACTGACATGTATTTACTGAGAGATTCCTATTCACAGGGACTTTGCAGTGAGAGCTGCATCGCCTGTCCAGCACCTAAGTACACTGAGATAAGCTCACAGAAACCACCAGTGCAATGAAAAAGATTGTGCTTACTCTATAAACTCTGATGAATGAGAAGAGCTCCAGAAGACAAAAATCTATTAAAATACTTACTCTGCAAAATGAACTTGAGTCTTTATTTTACTTGAAGCACTGTTAGAGAGAATAAAATAGGGGCTGCTTTTCCTTGTCTGACTTTTTATTTCATAGACAACACCATGATTTTTCAACAGTTTGGGGCACACGCATTTCAGAGACTACCACTTTCACAGAGACCCTCCTTTCACAACTTCCTGCTAATATATATATGGCCATTGCTGTAGTATGTAGGGTAAGAAGGAACCATCAAGGAACTAAACCACCACCATGTCAAGTAAACACACACAAACTGTCCAGGAGCTTACAGACTAATCTGTAAAACTTACTAAAATGCTTTGTGTTAATACTCAGTGTCTAACAATCGGTTTCACTGTATCTCAACCCATACACAGTGAAAAAAATCAATGTTACCTCTGTCTTTTGCCATAATAACTAGATTGCCCAGGTTGGGTTGCAGTAGCTAAATGCTACTGCATTGTGTGGGCAAATAACAGAACAACTGGATGAAAAATACTTGTGTTGCAGCAGACAAGTATATGGAGAACTTGGAGTATCTCTTGTAAGATGAATACTGGTTCGTGTACAATTTTCACTCAAGGTTAGACTAAAATGCTGCTACAATTTGCCACAACACTTCAGAACTCTTACACGAACCAGTGAACAGTCTCTCATGTCAAGGACAGAAGTGATACTACATTTTCCAGTTTCTATTTGGGTTACAAACACCTGATTTAACAAATGTCACGCCACTGCTCCACAGCTCTGCATTACAGATGAGTCAGTATCACTGAAATGCACTTCATCAGTATTTCAGTAGTCTGCCCATGCACTGGCATGAGCTTTGGAAGAGAGAGAGGTGAACACTGAAGTACCTCCCTGTTAAGGAGCTATCTCACTAGCAAGTTTAAGATGAAAATGTTAGGGCTATGAATCACAATTAGAACACAAAAACTTAATACTAGCAAGACAATTTATCATACAGAGACTGGTCAAGATTAAGTGGCAAATGTCAAGCAGATATCTGTATGTATAAATGGAACAGGAGCTGGTAAAGGTCATCGTGGCACAAGGGTGGAAAAATAAGAGAATAATTGAAAAGTGAAGGAAGGAAAGAATTGCAGATAAAATGGGAAATAGAAACAAGCACAAAGACATGGTCTGAAGTAAAGAATGAAAAAACATGAAAAGTAAGGTACACCCAAGCTAAAGCAATAATTAAAACTACAGTGCAAATAAGAGATGGACATCAGAGACACAAGAGCCTAGCATGTATTAGAAGAACAGGATTATTATTAAGGGTAATAAACCAAAACAAAAGAAAAAAAAACACCAAACTCTATACTTCAAGGGGAAAGAAACAAACTCCCAAACCAATTATTAAATCTCTTAGGATGTAAGTGTTCAAAATAGCCTAAACAAAACACTTTATGCTACACACACACACACACACACACACACACACATATATATATATATATATATATATATGTACAAGAAGAGGGTTAACCTGGTCTCCATGTTTTAATAACATGTTCTATTCCTTGGCACATCAGCCATCAAAGCATTCCAAAATTACAATTTTCCCCACAGAAACACACAACAGTTTCAAATGCCTGTAGCTCTAATGCCATACCAATGGAAAAGCATACTGCTGAACACAGTGTATAGCAGCTGTGCATCCTTAAAGTCAGGATATCTAAACTAGTTTGAACACATTTAATCTTTTTTTGTCCTGAATGTTCTTCAGTCCCCTACAGAGCAATTCAAATGTGGTTCCTGCAAAAGCAACTCAAGTGTCTGTCTGACTACAGCATCAATAAGCATGAAAGAGACAAAAATTAGTAAGGACAGAAAAATAAAGAGAAGTTAAATAAATCCAAGTATCTAAATAGAAAGTTTTACTCGCATAACTTTGTTTACTTCTATCTTGTTGCACCGTATCAAATTAGCTGTACCTCAACTTCTTATGCAGCTTAAGTAACACAACATGATTTTTCTGTTATTTAAAATGATTTGAGGAATTTGCACATTAGAAAGTTTTTAAAAAGCATAACTTTAATGACTGCAAACATCTTTTCATTGCTTATTTAGTAGCCATTATTGATACTACTTAATGTCACAAATGGAGTCAAGAAAAGGAAAAGGTCCAAAAAGCAGCAGCTGGAAAAGACAGGCAAAAAAAGACAAAGGAAAAATTATTTATAAAGATTAATCTTCACGTAGAAAGCACTTTGAATTCCTTTGTCTTCTACAACAAATCAGATAGCAATAAGAGCCTCCCTTCTACTGCAAAACAACTGACTAGGTATTTGTGGGCAACCAAATTATCCTTCTTGTAGTTTAACGATTTCTTACCAGTTAAAAAAACAAGTGTCTACTAATTCTGTAATGTATAGTAAATCAGGCAAAAATCAGAAAATTAATATAGTAACAAAGGAATCAAATGGAGTGCAAATTAAGAATACCAACAATAAGGAATCAGTGACACTAAAATTGTGACAGATTTCAACAGGAACCTATGATGAAATACAATACACAGAAGCAGAAAGAAAAGCACACGTCAAAAATGTACGAGTGGGAAGGACCAAATTAGGGCAAAAGAAAGTTACTTCTTTTAAATAAGTAAAACAAGAAAAAATAGGGTGAGTCTGGAAGAACCACAATTTCTTTTCCCATGTTAATACCAGGGATTATAATAAAGTTAATATTGCCTTTAGATTTAAAAATCATCTTACAAGGGAAATTCAATGCCTTTCCCCGAACAGAGGCAGCTGAAAGATGCGTGCTCTCCGCCGGGTTGGGAGCGCCTGCTCCGAGGCAGGGACACGTACAATTACAGGAGCTGACTCAAGTGATCTGGCTTGAAAACAGCCAACACACAAATATCCACTGAAGCACAAAGGAAAAATGCTTTCACTTTTAAAATTTCTCTTTCCGTTAAACTAAAAACACTGGGTTTTTCTAAATACTCTTTTTATCTTACACTACAAATATAGTGCGTGCAATGCATACAGGAGAAAATCTATCAGGCAGTAACAGAATGCAACTGAAAATTAACAGTAGTTTCTTGCAGCAGTCACAAAACAAAGTCCTTTTTCTAGTGAGCAAAGAGGTGCAACTGAACTGACCAACCATCACTGGAGAAACAGACTGATGTAGTCATGAAAAATCTTGAGACAACAAAATAGTCTTTTTTCCTGTACCACAACTTCTGCCTATTGCAGCCAGCATAATTCCTAAGTTACTGTTAGCAGCCTTGGAATTTGGGGTCAGTAGTGTCACTACCCCTTAGAATTAAAATTACCCAGATCCGAATAAACACAGTGCTAAATCTAGACTTCTCATTTCAGGTAACTTGCAGGCTACAGGTACTGCTTTAGTTTACTCTCAGCACACACTAATTTCAGCTGTTGGTCTTAAATGCTTTCATGTCTGAAGTTGTGTGCAATACCGAGGCTGTGTAAAATGAAATGGAACACAGTAAACAGATTCTGCATCCTGCTAAAAGGAGATTTTTTCCTATGAAGTTGAAACACAGAATTATTAAAAATTCAGGAACTTACATCAACCATCCCTACTTTCCATTGCAGTCTGGTGGTACATCCTATGGCAGCATAAATTTCAATAGAATTTCTAGGTGAATTTTATTTCTTATGGTCATAATGGTAAGAAGGAAGAAAAAAAAAACTGCTAGGGGACTTACTGGAAGTAGATTATGGTCATATCTTCTGTGATAAATCTGCCAATACAAATATGACTGTGTAACAGATGATAACATTTGCTGTTAGCAACAACTGAAATGTCTTCCTGGCTCCTGATGTGGATGGAGTTAAGGCAGGAAGAAAAAAAGAACTTCACAATGCTTTTGTAAATAGGATTTTGATGAAGGACTGAAATTTTAAATTGGATTTCCTAACTTCTGAGTGCATGACAGTCCTTCCTTTCTGAGAGGAAAATAAACCAAAACAACAAACTAGACTGACATAATATATTACATTTCCTGATAATACATTATTACAAATTGTGCTTTAAAATTATGATTATAATTTTATACATTTCCCTACATGTCCCTTCAGAACAGCATCATTCATCCAGAAAACTATTATAGATGAATAAACCAAACCAACTAAACACTTCCCACCCAAAAAAACACACCAAAAGAGAAATATTAGAGAGCCTTTCTCTTGCTTACAAAATATGGAGACAAAATACATTCCATGCAATCTCTTGAGCTTCAGCTTTACGGTCAACACAACATTCATTAGATCATTTTTTTCTTCAAGTGTTACAAGGAGAGCCAATTAAACATCAAAAGACTTCTGCTTGTCATGTCAAATTTACTACTTACTGGAACAGTGTGCCTTATTCATCAAATATGTGTTGACTTGGAAGTCACCATGAACCACATTCTTAACTAATTACAGCAACTGCTTCAAAATACTGATTATTATTAAGAATAAGTAAGTTAAACTAAATGCACTAATTATCATAGGCTTCACTTGCCAAGAAACGCCATCCTTCCAAAAGCACACTGCACAATTAAAAAGTTAAAAATAAAGTGTTCATTCTGTCCTCGATCATTGCTCCTCCACTGCTAGCCAAGAGTTTGGAAACGTTCTCCTGTACCAACCGCCCTCCTGTGCGCTGCGCTGGGTTCTGCAAACCACACAGCTCTGCTGCAAAGAACGCCTGCCAAGAGGAGGCTGCTCAGAGCTGTCCTGTAAGGAAGGAATAACAACACCATGTAGGAAATGTTATGTCAGACAGTGAATGCAGCAGGAGATTCCTCTCAGCAAGATGTACATTTCATTATATAATCTGTGGTTGGCCCTGCCTGTGGGATAGTATCAGGAGATGCCTGGGCTTTGACTCGGTGCTCAGAGTGATACCTGACACTAACTCTATGGCTTGGAGCTGTGCATGGCTCTCCAACACTGCTTGGGGCTGAACAGAGACTTTACTGCTTTAACTGAAATACATTTTTTTAAATAGCTGAAAATCTATTTTCAGCACAGTTTCTAATGCATGTCCACTATTGGTAATATTGCAGTCAGGTAGCTGGGGTCCATTTTTCTAAAAGAGCCAAAACCATCAAAGATGGGTGTTTTAATCTGAATGTTAAATATATGGATAGGAGCACAGACATTAAATTACATAATTCTGTTCAGATTCTTTCATAATTTCATTGTGGCATTATCAAGCAGGAAGAAGAGCTGTTTAAGCTCTGTTTAAGCTCCGCTTTTTAAAATTACAAAATTATTTATACAGTAACTCTTAGAACTTAGTGCTATTTTATTAACTTCACTGGAATAAAATATGTCACCATAAATACTAAGTCAGCAATAAAAACTTTCATGATCTAGCAACTAGGTAGCAAAATAAATCCTTTAAAATCTATCACACTACGCTAAAAATAAAATTAGATATAAATTCAAGTTTTAGACTGTGGTCAATTGAGGTCTAGACAAAACCCTATGTTTGTTCACTGCCTAGTCTCCAGTCTGCTCCAAGTTTGAAAAGGTAATTGAACTCAGTCTATAATTACTGGATTAGATACAGATGGGCTCTGTACATTTCAGGGGAGGAAAGAACTGTTTTGATTCATTTTATGATTGCCTGTAAGGTCAGACTTTTTAAAATGTACTTTCATCTGTTAAATAGTTTCTCAAAGTCCCAGGGGGACATCTTCAATAACTGATGTTTTAAGCAATTTGAGTCTATCAGATCCAGTCTTTGAATGTAATACGCTGTCCATTTTCTAGAATTATAAATGTGCATGTAGGTTAATTGCTACAACTCAGAGAGAGTTTCAAAACCACATTTTTTTAGAAAATTGCTAGTTTTACCCAACAACTGTTATGCAGAAATATTTTCAGGTTTAGGATACAGCATATCTTTGAAAATACAAATAAGTGACACAAATTACAAATGTCCTTACTCATAATGCCTTCCCATTTGGGAAATGCTCTCCTAAGACTCAAGTGAACAATATTTGAATAGCCTTGACTAAATCAGTTCACTTCTTGAAAAACAAAACAAAACAAACAAAAAACAAACAAACAAAAAATTTTAAAAAAGAAAAAAAGAAAAATACATCTTAATAAAAAAATCCTTAAGAATACTCGAGAAGATTTCTTTTTCCATAATTTCTTATTTTAGCCTTCATCCTCACTCAGTCAAGATAAAATGTGGAACAAACAATGAGCAAGCATTAAACTTTCGCTTGGCTAAGAATTTTTTGCACACTATTTTCTTCAATTAAATCAACCATAACTCTGCAGCCTGTTTAAGTACAACCAGGATTTCGTCTTGCATCATTCAATGTCTTGCTTAGTTAACAGTTCAAATGCTCTGCAAAGGGAATCTAGCTCTGCTCTCAGTTAGGGACTCTCAGAGCTACTGTAATAGCAATTTAAAGCAGAAAACACACCATGCAATCAGAAGGCAGTATAATAGCTCGGTTCATAGTCTTAAAAGAGGAAGGAAACTTAATTCCAAACAACTTACTGTTCAGGAGTTTCAGTTTCTTTGCGTTACAACAAGCCTTATAAAATTCCAAAAAGAAAATATTTTATTGTTAAAACATATATTTGTGTTTAATCAACAACAAAATCTCACTGGCAACAGTCTCAGTCCAAGTTATCTTTGAAGGATCTATATCTAGACATCTACAGAGTTGTTCTGCCAGAGCCTTAGTATTCAAGCGCTGGCAATAAGGATAACTGGAACTACTTTAATGCAATATCCTGTCTCCAAGTGGGCTAATGAAAAAGCATGTTATTTCATGTAATTTCCATGATTCATATTTTATTCATATTATTTCAAAGTCATCCACAAAAGGGACACCACACAGCCCCAGCAGAAAGACACATGCTAGTAACTGAATTATTTCTATGCCTGCTCCTGTCCCGCACCATCAGGCTGCACAGAATTCCCACAACTTACAAGTCTCACCAAAAAAAGAAACTTGTGGTGCTGCGTTTTAAGAACTGATTGATACAAATCAGTTTGTTCAAAACATTTCAACCCATAAAATGCCTCCAAGCAGACTATGGGTTTCTTCAGTAGTAGCTCTTTTATAAATGTAACAGCATCAGCAGCAACCATGTATAAGCAAGCTAAAGTGTCTTGAAAGGTCTTTGAAAGGAGCGTACAATTTTACTCAAAAGATAAAATCCACTAATATATGCATTATCTTCTTCCCCCACATCTCTAATGGATAGAGTTTTTAATGTATTTCTTTAAAACTGAAATAATATACAGAATTTGCATGAGGTGCATAATTCAGTAAAATCTCAATCTTTGCTCAAGAATCATACAGAAAAGGCCTCTTCTCCTTCATTGTAAGCAACAAAAAGTTTCCTTCAAAAAACAAATATGCTTTACTTCCCTCCCAAAAAGACCTGTAAATATTTCAAGTGTATTGTGGGAATCCACATACTATTCCTAAAAGTACTGTAATTTTTTAGACAATAAATTGTGGAGAAATGATCAAGTAAGTGAAATGGCCAGTTCATAGCACCAAGCATTCTGTATGCTGTAACATGGCAGAAAATAAATACAATACAAGAAGTTACACTAGGTCACATTTTAGCCCAAGTAATTAGCTCGTTGATATTTTTTCCTTTTTCTTCTCCTTCACATTTTCACTATCTGTAATAAGTATTTTCCTGTATTCACTGTAGAGTCCTTTACATCACATTCAAACCCGTCAGAAACAGTATCTGAGCTCTCATAAGTATTTCCCATCTATACTTTAATGGATTCCACAATGAGCTGAAATTGTTGGGAACTGAAGACAACATCATCAATGAAAAGAAAATGTATTCTTACAAGCTAGTCTCCCTCACATTATGTTGTATCATTGTGTCTTTACACAAACTTTTTTTAAAAAAGAAAGACATCCAATTCATGTATATTAAACTGAATTGGTACAGACTATGGGGATGTAATACTATTTAATCAAAAATCATCTCAAATCAATTAGTGATACCTTCAGTTCTACGAATAAAATAAAATAAAATAAAATAAANTTCAGTTCTACGAAAAAAATAAAATAAAATAAAATAAAATAAAATAAAATAAAATAAAATAAAATAAAATAAAATAAAAATCATTTAACCACCTTTGGACGTCATTCATCCCCTACAATCTGTGAGGAAGAAATGTGACAATAAAAAAAAAATTAAAAGTGGTTGCTTATTTCTTCTGTGGTAGATTAAATGCCCTGTGAAGTCTAATACAACTATTTTACTTCGAAAAATGTGTTATGATTATTTGTTTCCTGTAAGTTCATTTATTATTAAAAATGAAGAGAGACCATTCATACACTGGCACAGTCCAAGGTCAGACTGATCAGACTCACAGGTCACTGGAGCAGCAGTCTGGGATCTGGAACACCAGTATCCAATTCCTTGCTTTGGAATGAAGCAGTGTCCCACGTGTCAAAAGGAATTCCAGAGCCATCTCTGTGCATTAACTGCTGCTTTACCTGCAGAGTGCCATTTGCATTTTGAAATACAAGCACTTGACTGAAGAGGCTTCAAGTGTTGCAGAATCTAGCAAATCAAGCTGAAGCACTCCTGAAATAACGCATCCTGCTTGCGGCACCCTATCCCATTTTGCTTCTTCCTAGGATCCATGAACAAAACAGAGATTTTTTTTTCTTGTGATCATGTGTCACAACAAAATAAGGTTAAAGGATTTCTCACTACAAGGCAGATTTTTTCAGACTTCAGATAATTTTGGTAGCTCTTACTATTGAAAAAAAAACCTGAACAAAACCCCACACAGCAACATCCCACCACTACCACACTTCCGAAGGAGGATGACATCAGAACTGGACACAACATTTTGTCATTTTCCCTTTAAGTGATCATTCCCTCTATGTTTCGCTCAACTTACATCTTATAAAAACTTAAGTTCCATTATTTTGGTATTGGCTTCTATGTGCAATATTTACTAGGGGTCAAAAAAGGCAAATTATGTCCTACCACACCCACCAGAGCAAATAAATGCCACCCTTATACATGCAAAGGTAATATCATGTCTGAGAAATACTTATGTATATTCCACAGATGTATATTTGCATATATGTAATAATTTTTCTATACAGTTGAATGAGGAATGCCTCAGTTTAAGCCTATGCAAAAGAACACTTTCCTTTGAACATTACAGCCAAAACTGCAGCTGGCACCACACTGTCCAGATGAATAGACCCAAAGAAAATAACATATAACAAAGACAACTGAAGAAAGAAGAATTTTAAATTAATCAAAAATTTGTAGCTGTCACTTGAAAACTAGTATGCAACAAGGTTCTGAAAGAAGAGTATCCCAAGAACACACACATCTGTTTAATATTACAAGCCAACTGTCAACATCCTAAGTGAAGTTTTAATTTAATATTTTTTCTTTCTTGATGTTTTACCTTCAGTCAATGCCTTGTGAGAGTATCAGCTTTCTATAAGAAACTGTTAAATATAAAGAAATGTTATTGTAGCATGTTTATAAAATCATAGTTCGAGAACTTTTTATTTTTGTAAGGCCTGACCACAACTTAATTATCTGCAGGACATTCCAAGCTCACAATTGCAAGCTCCAGTTCCCAAGCAATTTTAAACAATATCTACTGTACAGGACATACAGCACTACAAATACCTCAACATGGTAGTGCTTCGAGAAGTCACCAATAGAGCCTTTAGACATGGTTTTTATTTTCAATAAGTATGTTTCTCTAGTAATCATTACATGGTTTTCATCACCACTAAATGTTTGTCTTTCACGCCTGCTTGCTATCAGTGTTTATTTTTATGTAAGAGAACTAGTCATAAAAAAAGGCAAATATCATGTATAACATGCTGTACGTTACACACAGAGTGTCCTAAGAGAAATAACAGCTCACACAATGTTCTCCTTCTTTTCCAGGAAAGAACTAGAGTAAAAGCAGGGAACAAAACTTGTTAAATTGGAGATAGGGGAAAAGTGAGACTGCAAGCTCAGCCAAAAACTCTCCAAGGAAGGCTAGAAATTTTTAAGAGAGAGAAATCTTGGGAGTCCTGGGAATTCAAATTTATTTTTAAAAACATCCAAATCACCTGAAAATAGTCAAGGAAATAAAATCCATCATGCAATTGTGTCCAGATTTTACCCATCAGTCTGAAAACCAGCAGATGACACAAGACTTTTATAACAACTCTGAACTCCAAGAGTCTCTTTTCCTCCCCAAAACACCAAACACCTTGGTTTCAACCCAATACTGACAAACTCCTGTTTTCCCACCCTTTTAATCAACTCTCCCCTGTTCTGGAGGCTGATGACTGTGGCTGCTCTGCACTCACAGGCACGCTGCTGCCCCGGGGCCAGTGAGGAGTCCTCAGCACACTCAGGGTGAGCTCCCGTCTCCCACCACACCTCCTTCCTCCCGAAACACCTCCAGGAATCCCTAAGTCCTCCACCAAGATTATTTATTATACCTGCAGAAATGGAATAGATGTGAATTTGAGTCGATGCAGCACATGCACTTTTGTACAGGTCTCACTGGCCTTCATCAAAAGAGAAGGCAGAGCCACAACGAAAGGGTAAAAAGGGATAACAAACACATGATCACTATAAAATGTAATTTTCTGCCAGACAGAAAGTTTTGACACACCACCCCAAAGCCAGGAAACTCACATTTTCAAAAAAGTATCCATCATTTAACATTCTATGCAATTATAGCACAGTGTAATATTTTCAACACTAAAGAACATTTTCCTCGAATTACTGGAAATGATTCATACCTCCAATTTTCACCCTTTAATTGCTCTCACTGCTGAAGCTATCATGCCAGGTTTTAATATTTGCCAGTCTGAAAAATAATTTCAAGTATAGTGGATTGAAGTTTCAAAGACAGTACATAATTACATAATCTTTCACCGAAAAAAGAAAGTATCCTTTTATCTATGGTGAAACAGTCAAGAACTTTATCGACTCATTAGAAAAAAATCACAAGCTATCAGCTCAGCATTACTGCATTATTACAGCAATAACTAAACCTGATGACCAAAATGAGTCTCAATTAGCAAAAACACAAGTCTGAGTACTACTCACTGAAAGCAAGGATATGTAACCAATTTTTGTGAGAAGTTCAAACACCCTTATGTTTTGAAACAGCTGTTTTCTGAGAATAGAATTAAACTTTTTTTGGTGAAGCCTAATTTGCATCCCCAAATAACAGTATCTCCCCATTTATTAGTATTTCAATACACTTCAGAGTTTAAATCAATTAACAAGTATGATAACTCAGAAATTCTGTTTGATAATTGTTACAGAGGAGAGAACTCCTTAACCCACACTCGATTTAGCAGAAGATAACAAAGAAGTTACTTTTCCAATGTTCAAGAACATTCATCCCTACTTAACTGAAGAAGCAGGATACACCATGCACACAGAACTGCAGGATTCTGGGAAGAGTCACAGCTAAGACCTTCTCTGGGCTGCTATCCACCAAGCTTGTTCCATTTTCAAAAAAGCAGAGGAGAAAAATCAGACACCTTAAAGTTACCAACTTCCAGGGAAATTAGCTTTATTTTAGCCTCAGTATTAGTAGTTGGAAAAATAAACTCCACAGTTGTATCACTTAAAAAATCACACTGATATTCTTTTGAGTTTGCTTATTTTTATATTCATTTCTGTCTCAAAAGACTGTAATTTCAAAATACATATAGAGCCTAAAGCTTGTAGCAATGGCACTGCATCAAAGTACTCAAAATAATGAGCTGTTCTTGCTCCAAAATCTTTGACAAAGTACTGAGAGAAACAGCAAAAAGTATAAATGCATCTGTTAAATTCACTAACTGGAAAATTTTAAGTTCCAGCATTTTTCTCCCTTCTTCCACTTCCCTTCCTCTCTTCCCTACTTAGATGAACTATATCACAACCTCATAACATTTCCTGATATTCATTATTTTGCTTTTTTTCTACTCATATTTCTACCTCTAATGTTAAACTATCTCTTCTACAACCTCGATCATTCAATTTTCTTCCAGCTATGCCTGCACACTTTCTATTGTTTATCTTTTCCACTCTATCTCTCCAGCTTTTTAGACACTCGAAGACCCACCACCTTGCCCCCAGCCCATCCTTCCCCTTTAGAGGTTATGGTAATGTAAATTATGTTTAAGAAAAATGATAAATCTCAGCTTTCTTCCAGTTCCAAATGCTCTACAAACAAATGTTTTCCTTATTTGTGGCAAGATGAAAACTTGCAAAAGGTGTCATCTGAAAGGAACACCAGGCCAGGAAAGAGTACATTGTTACCAGCTGCAGGATATAACAAGTCCTCCAACTCCAAGCCAGGAGAGAACCTCCCCGAGCCAGGCTGGAAGGAGGTGAGGTGAGGACGAACATCCTCAGAATGGGAACAGCAGTGTTAGATAATTTTGGACTCCTCAGCACCACATGAGGTCCAGTTAGTCCAAACAAAATTAACAGGCAACGAAGGAAAGTTGTCTCCGGAGCCAACTTTCAATCCTGCTGTTCTGTTAAATTCAGAAAATTATTCCCATGGAGTTGAGAATGTACTTTAAAACAAACAAACAAACCAGGGGGAAACAATGACAGACATTTGCACAGACATTTCCCAAAATGCAGGAGTTCATAACTTTTCCCCAAGGCCAACCAATACCCTCCTCACTGTTTCTGAAGTGATTTTTGCTAAAACCAGAAGCATCACATGGGGAACATTAGTGACTTGGCATTTAGTCCTAATGTGCTGAACAAGGTCAGCAATTCATTCTTCTCCCAGTTTTTTAGGTTTTTTGGGGTCTTTTTTCCCCCTAATCTTTACTCTGCTATTTCCTTAACCAGCTTTTTACATGCTTCTCATCTACTACCTAAAATTATCGTCTTTCCCTTCCATCTCTCAGACTAAACTTCTCTAACAAGGATGAAGGAAATGAGAAGCAAAACCAATAAATGCTCATAATAAAAAACTAACATTAACTGTAATTTGCGCGGAGGAAGGGATAAATCTGAGATATTAGACAGCAGTACACTCTAACTCCCTATTTGAAAAAGTACAATTTAAAATTATTTTCTGCCTACAACAAGGGGGAGGGAAACCCATGTGCATGTAAATGAGTACAAAATGCAACATCATCGGTGAACCTTGGGGGAAAGAGTGACTGTTCATAACTGTTCGTGGGAGAAGTAGGAATTAATCCTAAT
The DNA here is from genome assembly GCA_013396955.1 of Regulus satrapa. NCBI lineage: Eukaryota > Metazoa > Chordata > Aves > Passeriformes > Regulidae > Regulus > Regulus satrapa. The sequence continues at coordinate 342,429 of VWZN01016989.1, read as the reverse complement.
GACCTCAGCAATGGGCCCAATTTCATAGAACTTATCTCTCATTAAAAGTTAAGTGAACTGAAATATCACTCACTGTCCAAAATTTGGCACAGTCATTCACTTCTAATAAAGATTCTAATTTGGCTACACCACAAACAGTATATATTTCCCCTGCATTCAAATAGTCTCTCAAGGGAGTTATTCATATGTAATCAGTAGAGTCAAAAAATTGTATTAAATAACCTTATAAAATAAGGTTATAATTTTTTAGTTGGAGTATAAAACCAAAACCATTAAAGCAAACAACTTTAACCATTTTTTGGCCATTTCCCTCATAGCACTGGTAAGTATCAGCTATTCAATTACAGTAGAGCAGTTCACTCCATGACCATGCACTCCTTGGTGCTCTGCCCGTGTTTGCCCACAATGGCACCACTCTTGGATATGGAAGTTTTAAGGATTAAGTCCCTTTCAGTTCTGTTTCAGACCTGGAGAATACATGTCCCACCACATAAAAGTTAATACAGCAAATTGACTATTTAATAATTTTGGGTTTCTCACTGTCTTTTGAAAAGCTCATATATGACCTGACTTGTTCTGGAGTCACAGACAACCAAGTCAGTTCACCTGAACTTGGCTCAGAACCAGCATCATAACAATTACTGTATATGCCAATAACACATTTAATATTTAGAACAGGGACGGTGTAACTCCCTGCATCAGCACATTGGTACCTGCCAATCACTGAAGTTATGACAGATCTGGAACCAGCAGGCAGTGGAAAAGCTTGTAGAAACTGCAAGTCAACTTTTTTCTTATCATATTGGAATTGTATTAACCACAAGGAATCCTCTGCCTGCAATTCAGATCTCTAGATTTAATCTATTAATATTTTTCAAATTTTTATTTGTAAACACCTAGAAATTTTCCAGTGAGTGTCTTGTCTTTCTCTATTAGCATTGTGTATACTACACAATTTCAGTGGCTGAATTTTATTCTTGGCACCTCTTTAGACAACCCTGGACACTCAGAAAGGGATCAGAAAGTATATATGTTTAAAACACCCCCTTTTAGCTGTTCTGTGTCAACAATTACATCATGCTATTCAAGGTGGTCCTCCACAGTTAGTCTGGGGGACCAGCCCCTGGTTTGGTCATCCCCCGTGCCTTTTTTTAGGCTTTATTTAATGCAGTGACAGTGGCAATGACTAAACTGCAACACCATACACGAACACTCCTACCCTTTTCTATCCTAGGGGAATGTCTAAATACCAATCTGTACAAAGATGTGCAGGAATATCTCAAGTCTGGCACCAAGGACGAAACACCAGCTCTCTAATTTCCTCTAACAGCATTGCTATTTTAATTTATCCTTCTTAGGCTGCATTCCAAACAATGAAATAAGTTGGACTTTCACAGGTATGCATGAAAAGCTGTTCCACATACAGTATGTAAAATTTTAAAATAAAATAAAATTACAAAGTCACCACTGCCCTATGTGTAGCCAAAGCAATGTACTACAAAAGTCAAGTGGCCTTGTAATAAAAAGGTTTGCTTAAAATTTATATTCAATGTCTGGCTTTCACAAGGACTAGTTTTGGAGACAAGTTTTATGTGGGGATTTTTCTTCCTCATTATACATTTGTACAGAGCAGCTGAACATAATTTTTGTGTGAATATTGGCCTATTGTACCAATTTTTTTTTAAGAATCAGTTAATCATCCTACAGAATCCATATGCAGAACTTATATGAATAACAGATGTTGCAGCCTCATGAATCCTTATGTGTTCAACAGCTTCAAACATAGACATTTGGTCATTCTGAAATTTTGCATTTAGAGATTTAGAAGCATTTAACCTTTCAAATTTTCCATTCTCGAGGATATTTCTTCAGATATGCCTGATTTTGTTTTTGAATAATTCATGTTCCGGCTCTTCACTCTTTAGCTTTTCACAAAACCTTAAAGAAGAGAATTTCCCAAAGCAAAACAGATTTTATTAATTACTGCAATTAAATCTACCATGAAATTCTGGTTGATCTTGAATTTATATTTATTTCTGTTTATAGGCTGTATTCAGCCTTGATTCCATTTCTCCAACACATATTGAACAGTCAGCAATTATAAAAAGGTCTTGTTCCTTCGATATTTTCAAATATCTAAGAAGTATATTTAACAGAGGGTACTCCCAATTTCTCATACTTGCCATAACAAAGTAAAAGGGAAGGCCTCAAGAGTCAGATTTCCTAATACTGTCCTAAAACAGAAGCTCAAATGCCAAATACTTTGCAAAACCGACAATCTTTTAAAACATGCAAACCAACAGATCCAAGGTATTGCAAAGCTGTGAACCAGTGTCACATAAACTAGGGCTATGAACCGCTTATGTTCGTCACTGAGCACTTACTGCAAGCCCATTTTGTTGACTTAAATACTTTTGCTCTAATCTTTACAATTCTTCTATCATTTAGCTTCATCCCAAACCATACCAAGGAACAAATGTACTGGATCTGTGTGGCAAGGTTTTGGTAGTGGGGGGGCTACAGGGGTGTTTTCTGTGAGAAGCTGCCAGGATCTTCCCCCATGCCCAGAAGAGCCAATGCCAGCTGGCTCCAGGTCAGACACACCACAGGCCAAGGAGGAGCCCAGCAGCAACAGTGGCTGTGCCTCTGGGATAACAGAGCTAAGAAGGGGGTGAAAAGGCATTACTGCACAGCAGTAACTGCAGCAGGAGAGAGGATATATGAGAGGAGCAGCCCTGCAGACACCAGGGCAGTGCAGGAGGGGCAGGAGGTGCTCCAGGTGCCGGAGCAGAGGCGCCCCTGGTGCAGCTGAGCCCCTGCGCCCACGGACACTGCAGGAGGAGCAGGTGGATGCCCACAGGCCACTGGCACCCCATGGGAAGTTCACAGGACCCGTGGAGAGAGAAGCCCGCATGGAGCAGTTTTGCTGGCAGGACCCCACGAGGGATCCACGCTGGAGCAGTTCCCAGAGCACTGTCTCCTGTGGAAGGGATGCCCTCTGGATCAGGAGAACAGTGGGAGCAGTCCTCCCGTGCAGAGGAAGGAGCAGTGGAGACCACGTGTGAGGAGCTGACCTCAGCCTCCTCCTGGTCCACTGGTGGGAAGGAACCAGAGAACTGGGAGTGAAGTTCAGCACGGGAAGATGGAAGGAGTGGGGGAAAAATGTTTTAAGACTTTGGGTTTTTTTCTCATTTTCCTCCTCTGATTTGATTGGTAATAAACTGAACTAGTTTTCCCCAATTCAAATTGGTCTTGCCCATGACCCAGTTGCTGAGAGATCACTCCATGTCCTTACCCTGAGCCATGAGCCTTCCATTCTATTTCCTCTCCCCTGCCCAGATGAGGTGGGCAGAGATAGAGCAGCTTTGGCGGGTACCTGGCATCTAGTCAGGCTCAAACTGCTACAACTACATAAGCCTATATAAATGTATGAAGAATTGCAAACTTTAATATCCCCGGATACTGCATTTTAAACAGTCATGCCACTGTGAAGTCTAAGAGAAAGAAGTTTCATTCTTGTTTTCAGGCATTCATTCTTGAAACAAGTATGAATTCACTTGTTTAGTGAGTGAAAACTCCTGTTCTCATCCACTAAACAGCACTAACATACACCAAACGAATTCTAAGTATTTTATAAATTGAAAGTAATGGAAAGTCTATTACTGTAACTGTAGCTTTCCTGGAGCTACAGGCTCCCCTTGATCCTTAACACTCATTTCTCACCTGGTCCTAGTCAATATGCAGCTGGTGAAGAGATTGAGGGGTGTTAAAAACATTCACCATAAAAAAGTGTAAGTCACCTTACCTATCGCACAACCCAATGGTTGTACGGCAGCAGCTGACAGACCAAAAAAACTCCAGACCAAATAAACAGTGATGGGTCAATGCCGGGGCAAAGAAAATCCTTTCAGCAGCTCAGAGCCATAACATTTACCTTGGATTTATAGGACTTCTCTGCACAGACTCTATTATTTCATTATTTCTATATTTGCCTGTCAGATGGAGACCTTGCACTAAGGACTCTGGGCTTCTCTAGTTTGGAGGGGCCACCTCATTGCTCTACATTTTCCTGAGGAGACGACACGAAGAAGGAAGTGCCAATGTTTCTCCTCTGGTATCCAGGGACAGGATGACTGGGAATGGTTTAAAGCTGTGCCAGGGCTGGCTTAGACTGGACATTGGGAAGCATTTTATAATGAGTGGGTGGTCAAACACCACAAGAGGCTTCCCAGAGAGGTGGTTGGTGCCCCAGGCCTGTCAGTGTTCAAGGAGCATTGGGACAATACCCTTAATAACTTGCTTTACCTTTTGCTCAGCCCTGAAGGACTCAGGCAGTTGGAGCAGATGATGATTGTAGGTCTTTTCCAACTGAAATATTCTATTCTGCAACCAAGTAAGGCATAAAGAAAGTGGTGACTAAGTGTAGCTCGTTCAGGGTCCTCACTATTATGCTGTATGGATTCTGACCAGTGTTGTTCATTAAACCTTTTATAGACAACACTAGTTAAACATTTGATAGCTTCTTCCGATTTAAAAAAAAAAACAAAAACCAACAAACCAAAAAACTTGCACCATGACAAGATTTCACTAGCTGTTGGAGAGCTTTTAAAAGAGAAATACATTAAAGAATTAATGCATCTGTCAAAGATTACATTTCCAAGCCAAGGTGCATACTCTTACCTGAATCAGTTAAACTTTTAATCAAAAGGCTGTAATAAAGTATTTGAAAGAGGGTTTGACACATACATAATCAAACTGAACTGTATTTGGCTAAAACAAACAGGTAAAATCATAGTTTATATTACTATGAAGCTTATCCTTCTAGCTGCAGTTTCATGCTTTATTCACACATTAAAATGATGTTCTGTGGTCGGGGGGCTGCTGGCTCACTGTCTCAGAGGTGCAGGAGGTACAGAGCAAGGCCACAGCAACACATTCCAGCTTTTGCTTCTTCTCCAAAGTCATTGTTTATATAAGTACCATTAATTAAAACCATTGTCCCCCTCAGCCGGCTCAGCTTATCCCCACTGGCATTAGCTGCTTACTCCACCTGATGTTATTGCAAATTAAACAAGACACTTTTCTCCAGGCCTTTCTCCTTCTTTCTGTTCTCCTCCCAGTGCACTGAGGAAACCCATAAAGGGCGAGGAGTTCAGAGAAGAAACTGGGATCATCAGGAAACTGCAGCTGTGAACAGGGCAGGGAAAAGGGACATGGCTACAGCATGCCATCACTGCACAGCACTACAGCAGGGCAAGGAGAAGCTGGAGGTGAGGGTAGGCTTGCGTATGAATGGAACTTTTAAAAGGAAAACCAAACTTGGGAAGAGGCAAAAGCAAAGAAGTCCTGGAAAGTAAGGTGGAGCAAAGACTAGAACAGAGGAAGGGGTTGGCATGAATCTAGTCTGAGAATGAAAATTATTTGAAATACAAACACAGAAACTGAGAAGGAGGAATCAAAGTGTAGAGATAATACTGGTGGCAATGGGGCAAAAGGCTCATTCAGAGGAAACAAATCTGTGGCTATAAGAGAATCTAGAATGGAACCTAAAAACCTCAGATTTCCTTGTGCTTCCTCTGCTACACTTGTTCATTCCTCATTTAGTCCCAAACTTACATATCCATTCTATAAGTCTGTCTCCTCGAAGTTCCTCTTAGTTTTCCAAAATGCTTTAGTCCAACGCTTTATCAAAGATATGTTATTCAAACCATGCCTTTGACTCAGTATGGATGAAAACCATATGCTTTTTTTTTTTTCTACACAGAACGACTACGGACTGAGGACTGCCGTTAATGCCGATCATTCCTTAACTTTTCAAGCCTTAAAACGTTCCGATTTCCCCCGCGCATGCAATCTGCCTAGGGCTGGCACACCGAGTGACGGGGAAAGCGGCCGAGCCGAGGGCAGCGCCATGGCAGCGCCCTGATACGTGGCAGCCGGCGGGAGGAACCCGCCCTGCGCCCGCAGCCTCGGGCCGGAGGCTCCGCACGGCCACAAGCGCAGCCCGGGCAGGCGGGGCCGGCAGAGCCGGGGGAACGCGGGCCCGGCCCCGGGGCTCTCCCG
>VWZN01016989.1:292368-336025 GCA_013396955.1 Regulus satrapa | reverse complement strand
CGGGAGCGGAGCCGAGAGCCGGCACAGCAGCAGCAGCGCCGTGAGGGCCGGGGCGGGAGCGGAGCCGAGCGCCGGCACAGCCCGGCGTGTAAGCGGCGCCGCGGAAACGCTGTGCGGAAAACAGAACGCGTACGGTGCAGGGAACCCCCGCTAGGGCGCCCTGCCTGCTGTCGCCAAGCGGCGCAGGTGCAGGGCAGGCTAATTAGGGTCGGTAAATACACAGAGCTGCGCTGCCATCTGGGGCGGGCGCTGCTGTGGGACTGCTGAGGGAAATGCCTCGCGTGTGATCAGGCGCTGAGCTCTTCTCCTTGCTGACGGGAACAGGGCCCGAGGCAGCGGCCTGATGTGTCAGGGGAGGTTTAGGTGGGATATTAGAAAAAGGCTCTTCACCCACAGAGTGGTTGGGCACTGGCACAGGCTCCCCAGGGAAGGGCTCCCAGCACCAGCCTGACAGAGCTCAAGAAGAGGTTGGACAACGCTCTCAGACTCACGGTGTGACTCTGGGGATGTCCTGTGCAGGGCCAGGAGCTGGACCCGGTGATCCCTGTGGGTCCCTCCCAACTCAGAATGTTCCGTGTTTCCATGGCTGTGAATCTGTGTATGTCCCGTGACCACATATAGCTGACTTAGTGCTGACTTCCCTGGTCCCCCGATCCGCTGCCATCCTACACCAGGACAGTGTCACGTCGGTACCTGCAATGATTGTAATCTGATTCCATAATAAACTTTGTGAAATAACCTTTGTTATCGAGACAACTTTATTATCACGTTCTGTGCAGTGGTCTAACTATGTGAGATTGCGTGGCACAGAGGGGAAAGCTTTTGAAAAAATAGCTAGTGGTGGTATTTATATGAATATGCTTATGCATACATGTGCCACCCAATACTCTGGGATCCAGCAGACACCGTGTAGTTTTTAACTGTCTTCACTAACCAGAAGCACATTCATTCCCTGACACAGTCTCCAAAGAACACAATTTCAAAATCCTACCTCACCCCAGCAGACTGAAACTTAATCAACCAGAACTATTTTTCCTATCTGCTCTAGGGTATCAGGCTTTCTTCTCATGTTGATTACTACTCTGCCTTAAATTCAGTTCCCATCAATTCAGCCTTAGCTGTATATTAGTGGTTCCCTCATAGTTGTCTTGTAATTAGCATTCATTCATACTTTGTTATTATTGTTCTATTTTAAATTGTGGTCTTATTGTGGTACAGATACATATTTCTAATTAAAGGAATAAACTGTTTTAAGTCTCTGTCCTCGGTGCTGGATTTACCATGAGAATATATTTAAGATGTTTAATACATGGACAATGCAAGTTGTCATTCCAGGAGTGCCAGCAGTACTTGATTGAACCCTGAGCCAAATGCTTTCTCTTCCAAGATTAAGAAATTCAGTATAAGGATACTTCAGCAAAAGGCATGTTTAATAAAGATATGTGAAACAGACACATAATAAATCAGATCCTTTCAGGCATGTTTCCTATTGATGGATTGAATCAATATTCCTAATATTGATGGATTTTTCTTCTCCTTGCATTAACAAAACCTGAGCAGTCACATTTAATAAACTTTCAGGAATGTCTTGATCAGGTTGACATCTTCAGTCTTAAACTCCTTGAAGGCACTTCTGAGACAAGTTCGTGAATGCCTGTTTAGGTAATTTTCGTGTGCTGTGGTTCTGCCATCCTTATCATAATTAATAACTCATTCCATGTGCACATTCTTCCACAGGCACTTGCAAAGGTTTGTTCTTGTCAGTAGAAATAAGAAGACCACCTCTTGGCCCGTGGTAGTGTGCTCCTGAAAGTGTAGGTGATAACATTAACTGGTGGTTTTGTGCACATTCAACTGTATGGTTTGTTCCAATATTTAATGAGGCAAAGCTTTACACTCCCTACAGTATCCTCATTTAAGCGGCCATTAGATAAGAATCTACAAATTTTTTCCTATTTGATTGCTGCTTTTTTTTACATTTAAACTGTATAAATATGAAAGCTATTTTGAAATTTTGAACTTCACCTTCCCTTCCTGCTTTTAGGAAAAAAACAAAACAAACTATGTCTTGGTGCCTGTGTCAAGTAATAATTTAATTATTTTCTAATGTGATTTAGATTGTTTAAAATTACTGGAATACCCTATACATATTTTGACCAAAAAAAGGAATCTACAGTTCATTGAAGCAGACTAAATTTTAACAGACATACTGTAGTTTACCTCCTAATTTAGCAAAGATTTATACACATATTAAACTACTTTGAGTACTCCCACCGAGGTCAATGGAACCTCACAAGGCACGCAGTTAAGCACATAACTCTTTTACTAGATTAGGACCTTAGCTGAAAATTCTTTGGGAAAAAGATCATGTCTTTATTTCTACTTTTACTTATTTATTTGTGCTTTATGCATGTGACTAATAGTTACTGAAAAACACCCCAAAACAGTAACAATAATATTACACAACCAATTTTGAACCTCAACAGTCTTAACACTTCCATTCTGGCCCAAGGAAATAAACAGAGACGCATTTTAGAAGAAACAGTATTAAAATTCCATATAGCTGATCTCATCTGTCAGAAATAGACTGAACAGTTAATCTGGCAAAAGAAAAAGTTAAAGTACCTTCTTAATGCAAAAGAAGGTTGCTCAAATGGTCAAATCATTAGGTATATAATACCCAGGGCCTCTGCTGTAGAGATAGATAGCTTTGAAGATTACAACTGCTTTAAAATCAGTTGCTGAGAGCTGGTGCCCAGAGCTTTCATTTGAACTTGATCCGAGCTTCCTGTACACAGTAACTGCATCTCCTCAGCAGTCATTTGCACTTCCACAGCCACCTTCTTTTAAAAGCTTAGAGCTTACTTTGGAGCAGATAGGTTTCAACAGTACATGCTGGAGCTTCCTGTTATTGCTAAAATCACTCACCTTGAAATTTAAGATTATGAGGTTGGAGTGAAATTCCAAAAACACACACAAAGCGCTACAGTCCCACCACCAGCAATGCAGGTCAATTGGTGGGACCACATGCACTCTGCACTCTCTTGTGCCCCAGCAGGAGCATGTCTGGAAGAGAAGAAATTAGGACGTTGCAAACTACAGCAGTTTAGTGTGCAGTGTGAGGACAGCAAGCTGGTCATCAGGTCTTGGTATACCTACCTGCTTAATAGGCAGGAAAACCCTAGGAAAATCTGCCAGTGGAGTTCATGTTTCCCTGAGATTATCAGTCAATGTGCCCGTTAAAGAGGGGCTGGTGGGGTTGTCTCAGAGACAGGTAACTCCTCAAATTGTGATTTCCTTTGGTGTGAAAGACAAACAAAATGGATAAAGCTCCTGAGCTTCCTCCCAGTGTTACAAAGCTCCTAATTTGGCACAGGCAATAGAGAAGTACATGTGGTCCATTTTATAATTTTTTAATTTTTTCTGGTATAAACCTGGTAACTTTCTTTATGTGATGGCAGTGTTGCAAACTGAAGAGAATATCAAGAGAGGAAGGCAATTTGCTCACAGTGCACATTTGTAACTGAGACAAATCAAAAAGGGAGGAACTCCATTTGATGGCTCTTTGAACTTTTATGCCAATAGCACACATACTTACTGGCTTACATTCAAAGTAATGTTTAAAAGTACACTTAAAAGTACATTCAAAGTAGTGTTTAAAAGTGGGGCTGGAAGGCAGTGCAACCTGTACAAGGGAAGGATGGTCACTTCATTGAAACAAAGTTTTTTGGAAAGAATGGATACGAACTGCAACTTTTATTGTCTGTGGCCACAAATATTGACTGCTGGAAACCAGTTCGGTTGGCAGGAGAGTGATCTTCCATTGATGCCATGTTTACAGTATGCAAAAGTGATGGTAGGGTGGCCATTATGAAAGGATGAGTAAAACAAAAATACAAATAGGATAGAAAAACTAAAATGTAGAAAGAACCTATTTAAAGAATAATTGTAAGGGAGAAGAGGGGAGAAAATGGGAAGAGCTTCTCTGAAGTGGTTTACAATGATAGGAGAAAGTGAGTTATGAAATTTGAACCAGTTTTGTTCAATTTTCTCCTAAGAAATTCAAATCCTGCTGTGTACATTACAAACCGTCCAACCTGATGGTTGAACGGGCATTGAATTTATGTTATTTTTTGTGCTTTGAAAGTAAAAGAGGAAAAATCAAACTGGCATTTTAATTCTGTTTCAATTGATGTAAACAGCAGTGACCAACTGATATGTTAGGGAAACTATGTCTTTCTTAATGCCTGAGCTCTTCCCACATTTATAGGGTCAGAAATAACAATAAGCCAAATCAAAGAAATTTCCATTGCTGGGATTTGAGTCAGGCGCAGCATACGTCACTAGAAATCCTACAAGGTCTTTGCCAAACCCACAAAGGACTGGAGTAATTCCATAGCTCCATTCGGACATTTCTGAGGTTAGGCAATGGCTCATTCTTTGCAGGATGTCGTGCAGATTACCAGGAGAGTGGCTTGTCACAGTCACTTTTACACTACCTAAAGCATCAGCAAAGACATCAAATTAATTGAGGTTGCAGTACTCAAAATTAAGTTATCTTTAGTTCTATTACATATGACTTTAGGCTTCTGAATGTTCTCCCAGTATTTGTCTGGTTTTATTACAACTGAGCTCCCTGACCCTTTTCATGGCTCAGTTGCCCGAAGCAGTCTTGTGGGTACAAGGGAAGGGATGGGAACAAATAACTTGTGGAAGAAAGGGTAGGAAGGTACTGCAACAACCCCAGCTCAGATTGGTTTATTCTGACAGTGAAGAAGCACTAAAACACAAACCAGCAGAAATAAACCAGGCAGAGTAGCCTTACAGAGAATAATTTTACTCTCATTTGTTTAGTACCTCCACAAAGCCAGTGGAAGAGGCATAGAAATAAAGAGTTCAACTCTATTTGTGTTTGTCTGGGTAGAAGCTGGAGTTGAACTAGATGTAAATAGGTGTCAGAGCACTTTTGGCAGGTTTGTAGCCTGCATAGCAGCTCTGTATAGAGATCCCTGAGCTGGCTCCAAGCAGACTGGCATGTCCACAGCGTACTGGATTCAGTGCCCTGGTTGCTTTCTGCCAAATTGTAATCATATCCCTTTTCAGCTTAGACTTGTACAAAGGCATTATTATTGCAATATGGAATGTACCTTACCTGACAGGCTCTTAGAGCCAGCCCTGTTTTTTTCATGTTGATGACTGAGAGTCAGTGACCTGGCTTTCCTGGTCATTTTGTCTTTTTCAACTGATGTATCCACAGCTTAGAGCAGAAATCTTTCTTGTTAGTCCCTAGAGGAAAATAAGCAAATAATTGATACACCTTAATTCCAAATAATCTTAAAGCTGGTACACTGTCTCAGCTCATTCTTTAGTTCCTTTTTCAGCTGTTCTTTCTAAGCTAAGGGACATCTTTGGTGGGTGAGTGGCATCTTATTCTTCCAGTGCCTGTTTTCACAGCCAGGTTTAAATCAGACCTTTATAGCCCAGACTGAGCATCCTTGGAGATTAGATTATTATAATCTTTCTTATAGTGATGATTCCTGTGATGAAAGTGTAATATACCAAAATGAAATTATTCAATACTTCCTTGAGAACACTGGAGGGAGCTCACAGAAAGAGGCAGGAAAAAAAGAGAAAAGGTGGCAAGAAAGAGAAATTGTGTCAGTTCACTGAAAAGTGAATATTTACACTTACAGATTGCATTTCATTTCAATACATGTACAAATGTAGGAAAGAGCTATTATATTAAATTTTGGTGACTTTTCTCTGTATTTGTATCTTGGCATCATTGTAGCTTTCTATTTTGAACACATTTACTCAGAAAACATGTTTAAGAGGCCTTTTCTTTTTCATTTAAATGATGTTTATTTGAGTTCTCTTGTTTCTGTTCACTTGGCTTCATGCTCTGCAGTCTGATATTTAATCTAAAATGAGGGAGAGGGACTTTGGCAAACTGTAGTTATACATCCCTTAGGAAAATACCATCATCTTCAGTGAACACAATATAATGAGGAGGTGTCCTATTACATAATTGAGGAGGCATTGTCTTTTATATGCATTCTGGTTCATTTTTCACACTAAATTAATCTTAATAAACATCTGCTTTGAGTAAAGAGAGTTTTGTGATATTTCAACCATGACCTCTCTGGAAGTCCAAATGATTTTGCTTTATGTTTCAGACTGGAGTATTCTTTTGAAACATTTCCTTTTACTATATGATAATCAGTGTGTTAACATGAGCTGATTAATCCCATCAGTCAACACTGATACCATGGCTCTTGTGCACTTTCCCTAATAAACTCCTAGTTACAAAATCACTGGGTTCTTAAATGAGTTCAGGGCAATCCTGCAGATTATGGAGGTGAAATTTGATGATCACAGTGGTCCACTCTGGCATATAATCTACAAATCTGTAACTCAAACTGGAAGAACTACACATAACTGTACAATAGTTGTAAATTAAGAAATAAATGAGCTGCTTTTAAGAGCAACCGTGATATATTAATGAAAAAGGTTATATAAACTGGTTGTCTGCAATAGCTGGAGCAAGGATTTGGTGGCTCTGCAGCACTTCCAGATCTATTTTACTGTGTTTCAATTGCTCATCAGCTTGCTCTCATTTTTAATATTTGTTTTATAACAGTTTTTGATACAGTTACTAGGATAACAAATTAAAGATGGATTTTAGCTTTTTAAAGAAAGGCTCTCTTTCATTTCAGATGACAGACTGAATTGAGGCCTATGAATAATGCTTGTGTTGACCTGCCAGAATATGTCTTCACAGCAATGAATTCTCAAATACCCAGCTTATTCATTTTGAAGTCAATGGGAGGGAAGGCAATACAGCCCAGTGCTGAATCAGGCTGCATTTTAGCATAATGGCCATCATATACTGAGGATTTTTTTTTTAAAAAAAATAAGAAAATGCTTTGCAAAAGCCGCATTTGGTTTTCTGTGCGTGACTTTATTATATAGAGTTTATCTGCTCAAAATCCTACTGCCGTACAGCATGTGTTAAATAAAAATGTTCAAAATGTGCTCCAGAGCTCCAGAGTTCCAGTTCTTTCCTGTCCTGGTAGTTTGTAAGATTGGACAGAGTTGCAGCTCAGGGAAGAGCTGAACTGAATGAATATGGGGCATGGAGGCATTTCCAAGGAAAGTAGGAAGTGGGTTTGGTAATTTATTCGGTAACACACTAAGAATCTGGTCCAATTAAAATAACGGGTAAAGTTTATACTGGCTCAGAGGGAATAAATACAAAGCAATCCATTTTAAAAGCAAGCTTCTTACTCCAGAGATACATGAGACAAAAGTTTCCCATTCCTTTTTGTCATTACCAGTTTCATGGCTCTTTTTATCAGGATTGAGACTGGGAAAAGGATTGTACCATCATGTCTTGGCTAAATTTCTTCTCCAATAGCTGTTTAACTACCTTCATTTCTTCCTGTGGTTTCCATTATTTATGGCGGTGCTAGATTTTACTACCCCTGCTGCATTTTCCCTATGATGTACTTGCCTTCCACTAACAGGTGACTAGCTCCTGGTATGTTTTGCCTCCTCATGGAAAGATTTACGGAATTTTGTAGGCATCTGTGAAACACTTGGAGCTAGTCATTTGAAAAAGAGCTTGGAGGAGACAGTTTAAATTCACAATCTCTGGAAATCTCAATATACAAACCAAAATATTAAAGCAAGAGCACAGTTTCCTTTCCCGCATTTCCCCTCGCTCTAACGTGGCAGTTAAAGCGGCTGTTTCATTAAAGGTCAGTCTTTATGGTGCAGTTTCAGCTTCTTTGGCTGCCCATTGGCAAGGCAGCAGCAGATTGCTTTACCCGGCAGGGGATGAGTTTGGCGGGCAGTGCCGCTGGGGCTGGTGCTGACAGAGCCCCGCTGGCCCGGGCCCGGGGCTGTCACCGCCGCCTGTGTGGCTGCCCAGCCGGGCGGATCGCCTGGCCTCCTCTGCAGGGTCGTGTTTCCATCGCCTTGGCACGAGTGCCAGCATTCTGAATGCGGAGGGAGTGCATAACCAGAGGCGACCGGGAGGTTAGGACTCCCTTTTCCAGCAGCCAACCCACGCAAGGGCGGCGTGAGCTCAGAGAGAAAGCGCTCGTGTGGAATTTAAAGATCACTACTGATTATGGCTGCCCTTGTTTCCGGGTATCTAATTAAAGGTTTTTTTAGAATGTGTGAAGTTTAAAATCCTCTGATAACCAGGTACCTTTAAGGTTCTCAAATTTAGCTTGCATTCACACACACACACAGACACACACACACACACACACACCCAGAGTCTGAAAATCTTGGCTACAGTTCCTTTTCTTAGGGCTTCATCTCTAGGAAAATCCTTCAGACATGAATTATTTGGTTGTTACCTGTACAGAGCTGAGCATCAAAACCCTCTTCTTTATGACTATGAGATGCTATAATACAATTATGAGATAACAAAATAACACTAAATTCATATTCTAAGGTTAGTATCAAATGTCTGGATTTCAAAGATATATTAAAAGTCCCCTTTTTTTGTTTTGTTTTTAAAAAAAATCAGGAACTTTTCTAAAAGTTAGAAAAGTTTTAAAAGAAAAGTTAGGAAAGAAAATTTAGAAAGATACACCTTGCAGTGTATGATGTCATGTGAATTTTCACATCTCTGCCTATAATCCAAACTTTGAATTGAGATTACTTGAGTGGGTATCAGCCATCATGCATCACCAAACACATTTATTCATTTCATTGTCTTCTTTCCTTTCCAATTCATAATTGCTTGCAACATACATACTTAGACCTGAAACTGTAATTCATTTGTCAACACATTTCCATTAACTAATCACAAATTATCAGCTTCAATTCTATATGCCTGACTACAGCTAAGTTTTCCCTTCATCCAACACACTTTAGAGCTCAAATGGAGATTTTGAATGTGATTACAAGTGATAAAATATGTAACGATGGCAATATTTTGTGCTTGAAAGGGTATTTTTAGACTTCAATGCTTGTGAATGCGTTTGTGTAGAACTAAATTACTATGAAACCAGGGCATATGGGGTTATACAGTGATTTTAGAAAACATGTTTAGCAGCTTTATTGCTTAACAATAAACTTGAATCATTTGAACTATAAATATGTAAATTAAGATAATTTTAAAGAAATATTTCCTGTAGGAGAAATATACCTGTGGATTAGAATTTTCCTTGGAGAAGAATATTACTTTAGTGTGGGCAGGGTGGTCCTCCCCAGCTGATGCACCAGGTAAGAGGGAACATGAGGTTCCTCCGCAGCTCAAAACCACTCCCCAAAATTCTGTTGCAGCACAGTTAGGGAAGTCTGGTTCTCTGGGGTGCTTTGTGTGCAGAGATGGAGGGCTGTAGGTCTACAGGGAACACGCCCACAGTTCCAATGCATGGAAAACCCCAGTGTTCTTCACAGCTGCCAGGGAGGGAGCTGAGCAGGGCTGAGTTAGTGTGACTGCCACAAGAGTGAGAGCAGGGCGCTGGCAGACAGTCATGTGTGTTTCCAGCTTTGCAAAGCTGGTAAAAATATGAACATATGATTTGTTTTATCTGAAAGAGGTCTCATTTGTAGTTTTTGAAATGGCAGCAATAATCTTGCTCTGAGTTTCAAAGGGTAGGTTTACTTTTATGAAATTTTCTGTTTCTCATTTGCTTTATTGTATTACTTCCTTATTTGCATGACAGGTTTTACAAGCAAATAGTCGACTACAAAATATTAAAACTTGACAGTTTCTAATTAAAACAGTGTAAATCCTGGACCCATTTGTTCAGCTTTTTCACCACCTTTCACCAAGAAAGTGACTACAGATTTGCCCCAGAAATAATTTTAGATTGTTACATCCAAACTGTTAAGCATGCTAACCCATTCATATTTATGTTTTCACATATATTTCATTTCTGCTTAGAAGTCAGATTGGTGTGATCCTGCAGATTCCAAGACTGTGCAAATTAATTTTAAAGCAATGTCCATGGTCAACTCTTCTCAAAATTTATCTACGTTAGTAAAGGATTACCAAATCAACGCAGCCCTTTTACATTGAGACAGTCGTATTAGCACAAACATGGTCATAGATTATTTGTTCACATTCAACTCAATTTATGACAGCCTAACTACTTTTAAAAGAAAATGTTTTTATGATAACATAACTGCATCTGGATTAAGGGATTATGGCAATTTAATTTGTCTTTTTGTTTGTTTATTTGTTTGTTTCTGGCTTTTTTACAAATTATCGATTTGGTCAAATTGTTGGGTGCAAAAATTGAGTGTAGATCAGGCCTCAGATCATGCTCTTATTAGCAAACCAAACACTGGTTTTGTTTTTGTTGCTGACGTTGTTTGTTTTCATTGCTGTCTGAATGAGCCTTTTATGGTCTCTGGCTCTGCCTGGCTGACTGCACCCGATTGTATTTAATTACATTTACTCAGTAGTTTTAGCCGGGATTCCCGGCCATTACCTATCAAGTCCAATCGCTATTATTTAAATCCAATGACTCAGAATCAGGGAATTTATCTTTTACACAGATATTGCCTAAACATCCAGCATAAACACGCAGGGATGCGGAGGACTTGTTCTGACTGTGCTGATTAAAGGCAAAGAGCAAGATGGATGGAGTCAGTTGTGATCAGCAGGCTGCAGCGTCCTGCTGCGCTCCAGTCTCTGCCATTGTGCGGGGCTCTGGGTACCAGACTTGCCATGGTCCTCTCAGGTCTAAAAGGAAAGCTGGCTTTGTTTGCCTGTAAGCATCTGCAAACTGTTCTGACACATGATCTACCCTCTCAGCAAGGCCACTCATTAGGCTGATTATCACTTCAAAGTTTGTATTATCATCCATCTCTAAAGGCAATTAGGAATGGGTGGCTTTGAGTATCAGACACTGGGTGACACTAAGTGACTCATCTTTATTGATTCTTTTGTGAGCAGAGACAGTGATTGAGATGATAGGATTGCAGCCTACCTGCCCCTTTGACTGGTAAATACTGAAGAAAAACGGTGTGTAATTAACTGACAGTTAATATAGGTTCTGTTTAGTGTTCAGAAAGCACAATAGTGGAAGCTGCCCAAAAGGAACAAAGTAATGAAACTCCTTTGACAAGTTAAACTCTAAAGCCAACTGTGTAATTATCTGACAGTTAAAGGGGGGAGGGGAGGGCCGGGCTCAGTATTTATGAGACCAAAGGAATTCCTGCGCCTGAACAATGGGGACAGATACTGACAATAATCATAACAGCTACACAAAATATTTGTTTGTGCAAGCCTGCCTTTCAAGTGAATAATGATGGGTTTAGGGGTCAGAGGAAGCTTTGCCGGCTTGGAGCGCTGGTTCTCCGAGTCCGGGGCTGGAGCTGGGGCTGGGGCTGGGCTGGAGCTGGGCTGGGGCTGAGGCTGGAGATGGAGCTTGGCTCAATGCAGCCGGAGCTGTGGGACATAGATCAGGTTAAGAAAACCACTGCTGGGAAGGTCAGACTGGCACGAAAGAGCCACAGCCTGGGCTGCGTGAAGAATTGTATTGGCAAACCTCGATTCACTGATGCTGTCCCACTATCAAACTCTTCACTTTTCCAGAATAATTATAAACATTCCTGACACAAACCTGTCAAAGCAAGCCTTCTGTTGGTCACCACCGAGGTAATCTAGGGTCTCACTCACTGGCCCTCTGCTGCAACACAATAAATTATTCTCCATGAATACACTCTCCCACGATGCAATGTTCACTATAAGAGTGGCCCACCTGGCATCATTTGGAAATCTTCTGCATGAGGATCACAGTAAACAAGGAAGATAATGTCCAATTTATGTTCGAGTTTGACACATATTATTTTGGAAAAGGATATACTCTTGTTATTTTCCTCCTGGCGGGGTTAAGGAGAGAGCCATTGACTCTTAAAGTTCACAAAGAGGGAGTTCAATTACTAAAACAAGCTCTCTGGTAGGTATTGAAGTCCTAAAGGGATGATCAGGGTGTTGGAAATGTCAGAGCAGATCCTTTCAGAGTTTTTAGGGTGGCAATTTTTGGACTGAAGGCTATTTAATGTTACTTGTGATTTCATCACCCTGCAAGTATGAGGACTTCTGTTTTATTCTGTATTAACTGTCAATGCTTTATGGTAGTGCTTTATGGTTTTTTGTCAACTGAGAACCACAAAGTGCATGTCAGACTAAATAAGCCTGAGAATGTCTCCATGAGAAGGGCAAAAAAAGAGAAACATGGCAGCCCTGCAAATTTTAAGAAGTTATGCATATACAGCATATAAATGAAGATGAAGCAGCTTATTGAAAGAACAATGCTACATGTTTTTTCTTCCTCTTGTCTTCTGTTAACTTCCCATTGACTTTTTCCTTTCTACAGAGTAAAACTTTGGGACATAACAATGATGGCTAGGGCTCCTCATTTGGGCTGTCTCTGATGTAAATGATTTCCTGACAGATAGCACTGATCACATCTTGTTGGACACGCCCACAGCAGGGAAGAAGAATTATCTGTGGAGTTTGTGGGGTTCAGTGAAGGCCCAGGCAAGGAAAGAATTAGGATGACATAGGGAGATGTGAGGTCAGGTAACTCAGTGCAGGATTCAGTTAAATGGGGTGGTCAAATCTTCAAGCAGTATCAGTGACTTGTGGCAGTGGGAGACCAGCAAATCTCTGCAGACAGAGGCATGTACAGGTTATCTGCTTTTTGTCATCATGGTAAATAATGAACTGAATATGGTAGGGCTGGAAAATCTCCAGATGTGTCAGCAGAGGACTAGGCAAACACATGGAAAATATGGCAACTGTACATGGTCTTTCTGAAATGGCTGCAGAAGGAGAATATTGTACTAAGTTTGGATAGTCATTTTGCCAAAGGAAAATACTGGCAGGGTAGAATTACAGAAAACAGCTATAAAGATGTGTGAAGGTCTAAAAATCTTAATTATTTAATTTATCTAAAAGAAGCTTAAGACCATTCAAAATCATAACTTTGAGATATTTTAATCTCTCAGAAAAATACTTAACACTAATCAATGTCTGAAGACTGAAGGTATCAAATTCAGAAAAAAAGTTCATTTATTTTAAACCATATACTATTGAAAGACATTCAACAAGAATGCAAAGTTTCATAGGAGTAATGTGGCTTGGGTTTTGGTTTTATATCAACAAGTCTGTCATAATTAAGAAATACACCAGAGGGAATGGAAGAAGGATGCCACTATAAAAATATCCATCTTGCAGGATGAAGAGGCTTTGACTAGATAACTGTGGTTTTCCCTCAGCATTTATATTTCTTGAGAGAGTGAAGTAAAGAAGAGCTGAAGAGAGAGTGGGCAGTGGAAAGATGCATTTATAGCAGCTTGCAGATTCTGCTGAAGCACGACAGATCTCTGGAATCCTGGCCCTGACGCTGTTGGCCTGCTGTGCCTTTGGCAAGTCATGATGTCTTGCAAGGATTTTAATTCCCCAGGCATCCTCTGATTATCTTATCTACTTGAAATGAAGTCGTAAGAGTGTTGCTTCTGAAAAAACAGTTGAATTCTCACAAACATATTTTATTGTGATACAAAAAGAGAAAAAAATCCAGAGAACTTTAACGTGGTTAATGTCTCACTTCCAAATCACATCCCAGTCAAGTTTCTGAGTTTCTTGCAAATAAATTAAGATCCATTTGAAAGACTTGCCTTGATACAGCAATTAAAATTAATCAGCTGAGGAATGCAGAGTATAACAGAAAGGCACTGGAAGAATTGTCAGCAGGCAGCAGTGTGACAAAGGAACTGATTACATTAGCTTTAATTGGGTTCGATTATTTTATTTTTCACAAGGTATTTTCTTGTTACAGAAACATTTCAAATTCACGTGATCTAAAGAATTTCCTTTGGGCATGCTGTTATGTCTACCCTTTTCCACAATGTGCACAAAAAAGTCAGACAAGAAGAAGAGAAAGCTTCAAGCACAGTATTTGGTAATTCATTTATTTGGTAATTCATGTTGACCTTCACTACTCATTTGTAAGTGCATTCTACTTTCTCTCCCACTTTTACCTTCTTTCCAATTTAATCTGATCCAAACAAATTACACAGGAACAGTCATTTTCATTTGGGTCTTGTTCACTGAGATAGTTAGCAAACAATCAACTGATGAACAAGATAAGGACAGAAAAAGAAAGCTAAGCTTTGTTTAGATAGTAGGATCACAGATAAAGACCTAAGCAGGCCTGCATAAACTCAAGAAGCAGTGATATTATCTTTGAAGCTGTGGCACTGTGGTTGTATTTACTTGCTATATGTGCTCATGAAGGCTAATTTAAAAATAATTGGAACTGCACACAGTCCAAACATCCTCCTTACTCCCCTTTCCCCCACTTTTGGTTGAGAGAAAGGTTTATTATTTACTTTTGAGCCTTTGTGGCTAACGTCTGGAAAAAAGCAAAGCAAAAGAACCAACCCCCTGCCCCCATCACCAAAAATATAGAAATCATCACTTGAACTGACAGGACAACAGGAAACAGGGAAAAAAAAATACAGTATGGAAGGCACTTTTCTCATAGTGACTCAGTTTTATTAGTGGTCTTGGAGAGCTGGTACCATGACTGGAAGTGTAGTAAGTGTAGTTACAATTCTATGGAAAGAAAAACACCGTAGGAAAAATAGCTTTGTTTTTGGATCAAATATTTCAAGGCACTTAATGGACATTAGCAAAATAAGCTTCATAGCTTCCCTGTGGAGTAGGTAGGAAAGATTAAGCCTCCTCATGGATGGGCAGAGTTACAAAGAGCTCAGGTGAGTGGCCTGAGGTGAAGCAGCAGGTCCTGAGGGAGGAGAATGGAACCCTGACCTCCTGACACAGCCTCTCTTCCCTAACCACAAGACCTGGACCTTCTACAGTTGGTAAAGTAATAGTCTGGAGATGAAACCCACAGGAAACTGCAGCCTCCGAAGACACTTGTTTGGCACTTTTCACTAGCACTGCAGTCAGACATAATTGTTTTGGGAAAGCATGGTCTCATTTAAAATACATTGAAAACTATAGCCATTTATTCTGTGAGAGAATGCAGATATACAGTTAGAATACAACCAAATGTTTAACTTGATGAACGAAACAAATGTTTCATTTGATGAATATGAGCTTCACTTGCAGGTTTTGCTAAGAGGACATATTTGAATGTTGTTCTAACATATACACAATATATATTTAGAAAAAAATGTTGCCGGAGTACATGTTTTGTTATAAGTATGTCCTCAAATTATATTTAAATATGGATCTAAGGATTTTTTTTTTTTTTTTTAATATGAGCAACTTAAAACTTGAGCTTGAAGATTCTCCATGTCAGAGAAATAGGTTTTTTTGTAATGTTCTATTGGTACAGCTTCATGTATCTGAGGAATTGTTTCTCTCCTTTAGTTTGTGCCATGCAGTTTTAAATCACCACTTCTACAATTATCAGTGTGCAATGAGAAAGCAGATTTTTCCAACAGACAATCTAAAGAGTGGATATACATGCCTAGAACGATGTTGATAGAAGCCTTATGCTGACTGCACTCCAACAGTCCCAGCCAAGGCACTGCCTGTGGACACAGGTGTTCACACGCTTTTTGAAGTTCTGTTAAAAGTGATGTTGTGCTTGTCTGCTCTTTTACCTCTTCAGAAGATCAAAGCAGATAAAATGTAACACTTTCCCCATGTTTTGTGCCACAAAATTCAAGGACGGAGAGGTGGAAATTTGGCTGTTGGGGAG
This sequence comes from Regulus satrapa, assembly GCA_013396955.1. Lineage (NCBI taxonomy): Eukaryota > Metazoa > Chordata > Aves > Passeriformes > Regulidae > Regulus > Regulus satrapa. Next base: position 320,309 of record VWZN01016989.1, on the reverse strand, counting down.
CAGAAGGGTGTGATTTCTTTATATAATACAAAAACAGAGAGGCAAGGAGAAGTTTAAGGTATTCTGAGGGGAGTAAGGTGTGAATGGAGTGTAGTGGAATGAGAGAAACTAACAAAGGGATTCCATGGAACAGCCATGGGATTCCATGGAACAGCCATGTTTTAAACAGGCAGGTGGTGTGGGATTTGGACTGGAAAGGAGGAGGAGAATCAACTGAACGTTAGACAAGTCAAACATCAAGGGAGGAGGTGAAGGGCAATTCGAGCCATCAGAAAAAGTCACACTGTGGAAATATTAGAAGGAAAGCAGTATTTTCTCTGTAGTTTGTAAATTTGGAACAAAGGACAGGGATGAGCTGGGGAAGAAATTAAATTTCAAAGGAAAAAAATCCTAAATCAGCTCTAGATCTGGCTCCAGGTTTCACACATCCTCTGGAGTTTGGCTGAGCTTACAAAGGGAGGAGCCACTAAAGACTGGATTCAGATTCAGTCACACTAAAGATACAAGGTTTTGGTTTGACACCATCTTAAAAGAAAACCCCATATAAAACAGCTTGGAGTTAGGTCTCTATAGAGGCCAAAATATAGAGTATTATGGTGATTGATATTTGTTTGGGAGTCAAATTTGTTCTGCATGAAAAAGCCAGGGAAAGGGTTCCTCTTCTCTGATTCACTGAACAGAAGGTAATTGAAAGATCTCTTTATGGCAGGATTTACAACCCCAGAGCCTCAGTCGTTTTGAGCTAAATAATAATGCATTTGCATCGTAAGTGTATCTAATTTGAATTTCGCTTCCTGCCTAAACACTTTGAAAAGATGCATGCCTTGAGGTGTCTGCCTGAATAAAATTCCTGTGGAACTAAGGCTAACAAATAAAGTACGTCGTGGTGTGTTAGAATCTGCTCTGCCCTGGAGAATAGCTCCCCTGATAAACTGTCTGATTTATAATGACAACTGCTCCCACTGTTGTATACAAGTATACCTTACAGTAATGGGGAATTAAAGAGGCTTTCATGTGAAGCAAATATTTAGCTTTGAAGTCAGTGGGAGCTGAGAGAGCCCAGCACCTCACAGGATTAGTCCCTTGGGAATTAACCTTTTCACCTTACTATAGAAGAAGGATGAAATTTTAAGACAGGATTTTAATGGTTTGAGCCTACGAAGTAATAGAAAGGAAGAAAACTCATAACAGTGAATTACCTTCAGCTGGCTCTGGGATGGCTCTATAAGACTATATGACTTTCTCAGCACCTTATCCCTGTTAAGACTTACACAGAATTAGTTTTCATGGAAAATGTAGCCTATGGTTCTTTGTCATAGGCTTGATCACATGAGCTTCAGGGGGGGACTTTATGTTGCTTAAGTTGCTGCATGAGCTAACATCAGCACCACATCAATTTTGCAAAAGCAAGAGCAGTTTTTAAGTTTTCCTGTGAGAAACTTTCCATCTGCTTTTCAGCTTCTGTTCAGTGTTTGAATTAGCAAAAGTGACCATGGAAATCCAACTCATTCTGCAGTTTCTCGGTCAAAAGTGAACACATTTTTTTCCAGGTATTCTTTTGTTGATGATGATATTAAAAGTGACTTTTAAATTGGCTGTTGTGAAACAAACAGAATCTGCCATTGAGGGGAAAGACAAACTGCTTATAATTAGTTCTGGCTGCTGGAGGATGGCACTCCTGCTGTTTCTGCTGCTGGCACTGTCAAGTACATCATGTCACAATGCATGAATTATCTGAGGTCAGCTCTTCAACACACCCAAATTGCTACCAATTATTAATTAATTAGTATCATTATGGGACTGCCTTAAGGGCCTTATCAGTCCCCTTGAAACAAATAAAATGATGAGGGAAGAAAAGGCAGTAGAAGTGATTAGTGGTGAGTAAAAAAGTAATTCTAAGGACAACATCACAGGAGTCTAATCCTGCAAGATACTTACTGATCCCCACCTGATTTCCAATGCTCTCCTCATCACATCCAAATGCATTTGAATTACGTGGGAATATAAATCACCTGTTACGTTAATGCATTTTTCATCACTAAAGTTTCGCTATTTAAACATTATTGTTCAGCTGTGTTCTTTTATCTTGCTTTACCTGCTCTTCATCTGGAAGCTTCCCCTACCATACTTTGGGAGGAGCTGTGACTCATGAGATGTGTCATTATAATGCTAAATGGTGCTGCAGCTAACATTTTATTATCTGTCTGCTGAAATAACCTGGAGAACTTAATACTGCAAAGCTTCCAGTGCAATGCAAAAGTGAAACAACTTAGAATGGGATTTAAAAGAAAAAATGCAATGAGAGAGGAAGAAAGATGCAGTTTATTATCTGGTGATTACAGGTTAAGAATGAGTGAGACAGAAAATTGCTAATTCTACCTGTGTGCCACTTTAGGATTCAAATTCCCTATTTATGGGAAGAACCTCAATGACCATTAGTCATTGTGCACAAATCAATGCATATCTAAAGCCCTTGCTTTCTGCCGTGACAATCAGATGCAGCAGAGTAATGCCAGTGCAAACTTTGTCAGATTGTGATAGCTCAGTCTCATCCAAATTTTCCAGAAGTCTCCAGTTATTTTAAAGAGCTAATTATAAAATTTCTAAAAATATGAGGTGATGATGACTAAAAGTATAGTGAGTCAGGCAATATGGGGTCACCGAAATTGCAGGTCAGGCAATAAGGGCTCATAGACACTCTGTGGCTATATGCTGATTGTGTGCTCCCTCTCTGCAGAAAAGTCTGTCTGATAAAATGTCCACTGATTGACAGAGTAGGAAGTAGAAGGAAGTAGAAGTAGAAGGAAGATAAAAACATATTTGCTTGATAAGCATTAATAAGGAGTCAGCAGGTTGTTTAGCTCGAGTAAGAGTTAAATGTGTTTTTAGGAGATAAACACCAGGATTTTTTCCTGAATGCATGTTGCAGTCTAAATCACAGATATTTGTAAGTTTTTAATTTTTCTTGGATTCATCACTGTAATATCAGAGAACCAGTTTTTTAGATAAACTCAGCACCCATGTAGACAGGAAGGTTTGCCTATCTTACTTGTAAGTGACTTACATTTCAAATGTTCATGGCTTGCAGCAGATCCCAGAGTAGAAAAGAGGGATTTTCTTCTGTCAAGTGTTGCTGAATTCTTGAAAATCAGCCACTTATTTTGGCACAGAAAGAGTTCACATCTTCCTAAAACACCTCCGAAGAGCCTCAATTCTGCATATGGGAATAAGCCTTTAAGAAATTGGAGCAATGCTGTAGGTGATTTTTATCCCTGTTTTTAGGTCTTCTTTTTGTATGTTTTGCCACAAAACTTCAATGACAACTCTGTTCTATTCTGTTTTAAATACTTTCCATAACATTTCTAGGAAATAAGTAAGGCAAAAGAGCTAATCTCAGACATAAGTGATTTAAACCATGGGTGCTCATTATTTTTTCAAAGCAGCTGTCTCAGTGAGGCTTTAAAAAAATATATTGCCACTATTATATGTAATTGCTGTAATTTTATTTTGGGTCCATAATGAATGAGGAGGTTTATCAACACATACTCTTTCTTCAAATGCACCACAATCATGATGAATATAGTAATAAGAAAAGAATGCCAAAGAAGAAAGGAGAAGAGAGTTCTGGAGAGGATAAGGAAGAAAAAAACCAGGAATTTTTCCAACTGAGAAAAGACCATTTCTTGTGTGGATTCCAGTTTTCAAAAATTTTGTCTTCTTTATCAAGTCCTTAAAATGCATGCATGCAATAGTGAAAATATAAATCGTACTATTTACCCCTCCATCCCCAAATCTACCTCTATTGTTGGTTAATCGTTTAATTTTTAACTTGAATTATTTTTTTGCTTAGCTAGGATAGTAAGGATTGAATCAGGACGTCAGCATATGGCCTGCTAAAGTCAGTAAATAAAAGGGCCATAAAATACATAATTCTGCCATTTTTCTATCCAGTTTTACTGTTCCAGTTTTCAATTTAATTGCTATTCAGTCATGGTTGTGCCCTAGGCTGCATTTCCAGGGAGCAGTTAGACTTACAAATGTATGATTTGACCTGACTATGAGGAATTATATTACCTGAGACATTCATGGCAAAAAAATGTCCCAGTGGTTGTAGTTACTGTCTTATAAAACAACATCTTCCATAACAAATTAATTAACAAATTACTCTAAAGAACATAGAGTTTCTGTGCTACACTTGAACTTCTTCTGAGCACATGGTTCAGAAGGTATCCTCCATCAGCAAAATTGCACTGTCATTTGTTCATGTGCACATATTAGACTAAAAAGAGTAGGTGTTTCTGAGAATTGGTGACATCAGGTTTGAAACTATAGTGTCAACATAGTCTTCCCAAATAGCCTGATCTCCAGTAGGATGATGTATATCTAAAGCTATTTTTCTCAATGCTTTCAGTGGAAGAACACATTCTGTTGTGAGTTTACCCACCACGCTTAAGGATTTTCTACAAACACCTGTTGCTCAAAACAGTCTTAAAGAGATTTTCACAAGAGGATGAAGTATTTTTAGGTGATTTTTGTAGAATCTGGACATTCATAATAAACTGTTCTCGATAGACTATCATCTTTCCCTTATGCTATTATGTTACTGAGACTGCAATCAACTCTCTTAGTCTTTACTGTAAATTAGGATTCCTGTTCCTCTTGTTTGGCTCTTGTTTGGTTCCAATTGTTTGGCTCTATGAACAAGCCACTTAATCTTTATGCCCACTTTTGGGAGATGTTTCCAGAACATCCTTTGGACCCCAGCGTGATGCAGAACCTGTCAAGCTGCACCTCACAGTGATCAGGATTGGGATTCATGGCGGATTCCTTTGGACAAGGGTAGGCTAAGGAAGAAGTGTGATGACATTCCTGTGGTTTTGGAGTGACACATCAGGCATGCTTTGGCTTCTACAGCACTGTGTACATCCTACCACAAGTAACAGACCCAGACATGAGAGGCAACCTGCTACTGATAAGACCAATATTAAATTACGTTCAGGGAAGAAAGAAGAAGAGTCAAGAAACATACTTCAAGTCCTGATTTTTAAATTTTTTTTCCTGCATTGGATGTAGTGAAGTCAAGTTATCAGAACCAGTATAAGGTCTGTGGTTTTTCTCAAGGAAAGAGTTTTTGCATAATGCACAATGGGGTGGAAATTAAAAATATGTGATAGTTTCCAGAAATAGTAACTAGTAGGTAAAATAGCTTTTTTCAGTTTATTTTTTTACCACTAGCAGGACTATGTCGTACAGTTTGAGGCCTCAAATTACATTTCATGAAGTTGGTTTTTGAAAGACAGTAGGAATGGAAATACTGCCATGATCTCTGCTCATTATAAAGGGAAATGTTTTGCATTTGAACATTCTCTTTCAGTGCTGCGAGTCCAGCTAACCCTCTGTGAGTTCCTGAGAACCAGACCATGAACAAGCCAGAAAACAGCTATAAAAAAAGTAACATGAATCTCTCTGTTTTCCATTTGCCTTTAACTCAAATGGAAGGTAAAAATAAGAAAATTGGATTTTAAAATGTTTTGGTCTCAGTTCTAGCATTTTTGCTCCTTGTACAGGCATACTCAAAACTGTACCTTCCCCAAAATCTTCAGGCCACAGTCACCCTTCAGAAGCTCATGAAACAATTCTCAGGCAGCAGCTTAAGGTCAGAAATATGCACTTTAGGGTGTATATAGTCTTGTTTGTCTCACTTCCATGTAGTCTTTTTATACTGGAGTCTTTTACACTAGAATTTCTTCATATCAGCGTGCATGGCCACACTGGGTTGATGGTTGATCCTACAGCTGCTCCTGCCAGCTGTGCCAGATGAGCTGTGTTCTCACAGAGGTGGCCTAAAATGGCACCACCCCATTGACACCTGGAATTTTAATTCTTTGAGGCCTTTCAGAGTCCTTTTTGGGTGACAACAGACAAAGAGATTAATAAAAAGGATCTGCAGTTGTAACCCAGTTGCTGCACAGAGACAAAACACATCTGTGCTATTTTTTCCCTTTCAAATTAATATGGTTAATTTGGAAGGAAAACCATGGAGTCTAGAAATATCTGTCAAGTAGTTATGAAGATATGAGGATTTATTAATAGAACTGGCTCATTTTCTTACCACGAAGTTTCTTCTTATCAGAAAGTGACTTTTTTTTTTGATCAGTCTGGAGTTTTTTAATGAGAAAATGGTTGATTTAGAGTTTTTTATATTTCAATTAGAAATGTTTTACATCTTTAGGAAAAAAAAAAAAAACAACAAAAAAACCAAAACCAAAACCAAAACAAAACCAAAAAGAAAAAAACAAAAAAAAAAAAAAAAAAAAAAACAAAAACAAAAACAAAAACCAAAACAAAAACAAAACAAAAAAAAAAAAAAAAAACCCAAAACCAAAACAAATCAAACCCCCCCAGTGTTATTTCCTGAAAAAGAATTTCTGTTACTAGTTGCTAGTAATGTATAGATTTTTTTTCCCCTGTAAATACATTAATACTATGTTGACAACCTCCCTATAAACATTTATCCTTTTCTTATTTACACTGTCACACAAAAGTATTGGGACTGACAGCTCTTAAATCTGAAAAAGGTTCAGCAATGCAGGCTCAGACACATTTCTGAAATGCCAAGAAGATGAAATGCAACCGCATCCTGTTGGGTGTCTCTGGGTAGTAATGGCACTGTGCAAAATTTTGAGACAATGTGTCCCAATTAATTTACCTCTTTGGCCACGTTCCCCTTGTTTAATGAAAGCTGCCATATGGAGTCCCTAAATTCTTGCCTGACCATAAGTGGAGAATTTGCTAGATATGCTCCTGTTATTTAATTCAAAGAGAATACTGAATATTTTTTGAAAAGGTTCTTTCAGGTCCTACTGATTACCAAAATGCATCTCCCAGTCATCAAGTTCAAAATAATTATCTCTTGACAATAAAATGTAATGCATTTTTCTGATGTGGGTGAACCTGGTGAATTGTCCAAATAAGAATGTTTGGGTTTGGTTTTGGTTTTCTTTTTCCACAAGGCCAAACTGAATCAACTATTTTCTAAAGAAAATAAATAAATACATGATAATGGTTTGCCACCAGAGGTTTCCTTAGGGGTTTTTTAGAGTCCTTTGAATTTTCACGTGTCCCATTTCTCCCTGACTGGAGATTTATCTTTTGAGTAGTGTTCTGTCAACCTTGTCCCCATCTTAGCCACAATGCCAAACAATCTGTAAGTCACGCGAGAGCAAACCTGTTTGAGCCCTAGGGCCTGATGGCCTCCCAGCTGAAGTCATGAGAGTCTGTTAATTGATTTCAAAGGGAGCTGGATGAAGTCCCAGTGTCAGATATAACTGTTTGGAGAGTTTTGGGGGGATACGGTCTGGGTAAGCAGCTAAACATTTGATTCATTATCTGAACCCAATTGAATTGCCAATGCAGAAGGTTCATCCATCATTTCTTTCTGCTATCCAAGTTCAGAGCTCAGGGATTTATCTGCTCTTCTTTCATCAGTGAATCACATAACTAACATGATTATTTCAAGCAATGCAGAAGCAGAACACTCCCCAGCGCTTCAGTGAAGTCACTTGGAATACAGTGGATAGGGGATACTGTTAAAGGGGTTCTGAGCACATCTGACATAAAAGGAGCCACTGACTTTTCCTCTGGTTTAGCTGAACACTCTGTGCTGTCTAATATCACCTCAGCAGTCTTGGCTGAATATTTAGGCAAGGAGCTTCAGACAGTCCCTGGCCTGAATCCCTTGGAGCCTTGAAAAGTTCAGACTAGTAAGTTTTTACTCCAGGTTTCAGCGCTTATACACAAGAGCTTTTCTAGTAATGGAAATTCTGAAGCCTATTGCCCCAGTTTTATTAGCTAGATGAAGGAAGGATTGTGTTTAAATGACACACTTGGTACTTTCTGATGAATGTTATCTGTTTGAAGCAATTTGGGTCACCTTGAACCACAACTGTAGAATACACAAGGATGCTGTTTCAACTTCAGAGCTCAAGAGTCTTTGGGGACTGGGAGGCCTGGAGTTTTTTGCTTTGGGCAAACCAACAATCTAGTGTGGCCAGAGTCCCCCATCCCCTGCCTCCCTACCTTCAAAGCATCCGTGGTGCTCTCACACTGCAATTTGCTGCTCCATAATCTGACAATGACAATGTAGGCATGGGACTTTTTCTCTCTTTTCTTTCCCCATTCTTGATGCTTCTTTCAGCTTTAAGGCTGCTACACTGTTGTCAGAAGTCTGGCTTCAATGGTCTGAAGGGAGACAGATACTGATAAATTTCCTTTTGATCTCTGCTCTGCAAAACCACTCAGTCAGGAAAAAATAGAAGGGTCTGTGTGCGTAGGGGTTGGAGGATGTGAAAGGCAAAAGGCACCCTCTCATGCCAGAGTGAGTATAACTCCCACTTCACATTGGATCTGAAAGATGAATATAAAGAGTTTTGTATACATTTTGCAAATCAGGACAATGCACTGTAAGAAAATGAAGCCAATGAGTAAAATGGGGATAATGATACTGATCTCCTTTCTAAAGTGCTCTGAGATCAGTTGATGAAAAGGACAGTACAAGAGCTAGGTATTATTATAGTTAGATCATTGCAATTGCTTTTCTCAAAACCCTTATCTTCTTGTTGCATATTCATCAAGATCAGTGTTGAAAGGTTACAGTTTATAACAACTACTTTGTTATACTATAAATGAGGCAGAAAAAGAACTTTTTTTCATGGGGCTACAGAAATTTGCACATATCATTTGAGGATGCATATATAGAGATGTAGCAGATGTCATTCAACTTTCTGTATTGCCCATGTGTAAGACTGGATGAAGACAATTCCCCAGTGATCTGAACCCTGTCAAGTGAAGAAAACAATATATAAACCACAAAATGTTAACTGTGATCGTGCCTAGACAAGCTGTCATGAGCTCGGTGGGCACAATCCAGGAGCCACATCCCTGCATTAGGGAGCCCTGTTCCCAAAACTCCCTGCAGCTCTCAGCAGAGGTGACTGCTGAGACACCACGTTGCACTGACACAGACCAGCTCTCTGAGTAGAGCAGGCTTGGAGGAGCCCATCCCAGAAGCAGGGCAGGGCACACTCCTGTGTGCTGGGTCTGTGAAGGCATGCTCATATGTTCCTTTACCCAGCTCAACTCAGAACTGACCCTCGTTTGTCAAAACTAGCAGAGGCGTAAAACTTACAGATTAATAAAATCCAGAATGATAATGCTGCAATAGGATCACTAACACAGGGCAAGGTGTCTCAACATGAGCTAGGATCCAAGGAAATGGCACAAAGTATTGATACAAATCCCAGATTAGCTTTTTTCCCCCTCAGCTACTGGGACAGCTACAGTAATTACATACAGGGTATGCACAGAAGATAATACAAACAAATTTAGAATTAAAAGTACAAAGGAATAAGTAAGGCAATTGAAAAGGATTCTTCCTGACAGAAATACATTATGCATTCTTTAACATATCACAATATATTAGACTTTACAAGATAGCTTTGAGATAAAATGTGACAGCAAAATACTAGTTATGGAATGTGCGAGTGAAATTAACAGAACTCTTACATATGGTTTAGTAAGAGCTGTACTACATTATTTACCATTTATAATAAAGTCTCTGATGTTCCTTTTATTCATGACACCACAAAATCCCGTGACATAACCTTATAGCCACAAGTGAGTCTTCCAAATGCACACAAACAAGCAAAGCCTAAAATTACTTGCAAAGGTTCTGGTTGGGTTTCTGAGAGGTTCTGAAATGGAACTCAGGGGGAACTAGTAAAGGACTTCTATTACTTTTGCCTCTCTTACTGCATAAAAATATATTTCTTACAGCTTTAAAATGAAATTATCTTAATATCTCAATGTAAATATTGCATTTCCAGTCATTTGTGAAAAATCCTTTGTGCTTTGGAGTGAAACAGTTTTCCAAGATATTTACAAAGCCAAAATACAAACCAATTTTTATTATCTATTGGGATTTTACAAACCATGAAGCAAAATCCATAGTAAATGCATCTGCATATAATTATTGAAAGAAACCTCCATTTAATTGATGCATTACTTGCATAAAAATTAACTTGCTGCTTATTTATAATATTTGTAATAGGTCATTCAAACTCTTCATATAAGCAAGCAGGAGTTTCCAGATTCAAAACAGAAATACAAATAAAAATAGGGAAGCAGTTTTGCTTAGCTTGGAACATGCATGGAAATACGTGTAAGTAGAAGAGACCTCACATTAAGAAGTGAAGCAAAGCTCAATAATAACTGTAGACTTAAAAAACCTTAATGCTCATGCATGCCCTAGGAAAAGTCCACAGAGTGTATTATTGCTTGGGTACTGACTTGGGGGTGCATTATTTCTGGCAGCTTAAATCCAGACTTTTTCAAGAGAGAAGTAATTTCTTTCTTGGAAATAAACCTTTTCAGAAATAAAGAAAAATAAACATCAAAGAATATTTACCCCATCAATTTCTACATACCCTGGGAATAACCTATGAGATCTCAAAATATGGTTACTTGCTCAGATCAAAAAGAATAACCATATGTTTCTCACTATTGCTAATTACAAAGAAGACTAAATTACTTTAAAAAGACCTTAAATTTAAACAATTCCAATAAAAATAAGAGCTGGTTTATTGACAATTATGTGCTTTTAGGTACGGATGAAATTCAGTTAAGCCTTTAAGGTATGGTTGTTACTAACAAATCAAGTGGTGCCTTAGTCATGGACTGAGGCTCCACTGTGGGAAGAGTTCTGTGAAGTTTGGATAAACCCCACAGTCCAGCCTCAAAAATCATCTAAGGATAAGACAAAGGAACAGATGCAGCCAAATGAGTTCAAGGAAGCTAAGCAATATCAAGTTAATTTATCAAAAGTAGTGATAAAGGTCTCTGCAGGCCAGTAGTATTTGTCTAATCATCCACAGAGATCAAGGAAAGAGGATTCTGTCTGATCAAAACCATGTCCTGTCAGTGTTAGTCAATAGTTCCTCCTAAGCATAATAAACAAAGCCAGAAGAGGAATGAATATCCTTGTTTTATAATTAGTGAGTATAAGCTGCTGAGAGCACCATCATGCATCTCTTAGCATCTCTGAGCCAATAATGGAAACTGAGCGAGAGATACTAAGCAGGAGAAGGATACATGGTCTAAAGGTTTAAAAGGACCTTGGCAATCAATGTTTTGATAGAATTTGGCCTTGGATGGAACCAGAGGGGAGAAGCTCAATTTTTCTTTCAATGAGCCTGTAAAGTAGGAGGCAAACAGAGCACTTGTTGGAGAGACAGGGTGCAGAGGTGACTGCGGGATAAAGTGAAGTGGGATTGTGCTGAAAGGAGAAAGTAACGAAAGCTGTAGGAAGGGTAAAGGATAAAATGAAAAAGTGAGATGAAGGGATGGGACTGCTGAAGAAAGCAGAGCTCTGAGAAGAGAGCCACTACAGCATCTCTGCCTCAACCGTAAAGGGAAGCTGGGGAGAAGAGAAAGCAAGACAAAGCAGAAGTCTTTGCTGATTTCCTCTCTGAAGATTTTAATGAGATGCCATTTGAGTAGAGAGATAAGTGGATACAGGAAGATGGGGAACTTAAGGAGAAAGTCAGAGATGTGGAAAAAATTACTAGAATTAAGTAGGTTTGCTCTGAACACTGTTACTTAGGAAAATGGCAACACTGGGAGAGAAAACGCATCTATGATACAGAAGGCTTCAAACCCCTAAGTCACAGAGTGCTGTGCAAGATCAGGAAGAGAGAAAAGGAGCAGTGGGAGTGAGATAGAGTTCTGTTGTCAGGGATGGGATAAAAACCAAATGAAGAGTGGAAGACAGGGAATAACAGCGGCAGGAGTTATCAGATCAGAGAGAGAAGGGAACGGACTGTGAGCAGAGAGCTGTGAGTTTGCTAGTCAGGTTTACAGATTGTTCTGGCCTCAGCTCAAGAAGTGGTTTATTTCTGTGAAGTTAATGACAAAGTCTTATAAGTGCAATCCATCAGACCTTTAATTATATTTCCCTGAACACCAAGTCCCAGGCGTGATTTCTGTGCCACCTTTAGGAGGTAGAAGTTAAAGAACAATAGTTTGGTAAATGGCCATTTGACACTGTTAGCCTGGTCCAAAAATGTATCAAATAATACAGTTGAACTTAAATTTGGAAGAAAAAATTATTTCTCACATCAAAACTTTATAGAAACACAGCAAAGAAAACATGCTTTAATAATAAACAGATAATTAAAACCACTTGAAATGCATGCATGTGTTTTATTAGTGACTAAAATCAATGGTACGTTGCAATTTAGTTATGCAGGCTGATTTAGTATCATGTTATGTACCAGTTACATAGACATGTGCTATGGGCTCAGTCATAAAAGTGTGGAATGCACCACTAACAAATTCAATTTTTTGCCCTTAACTACTCACAAAACTCTTCTTCTAAAGGGAAACCACACAACATCTCTTATAAAGGGCTCAGTCAAAAGGAAAGCCAAAATAAAGACAGTCCTTAACGGCCCACTGGACCCTCACTAAAACTATGTATTTTGGGGCAAAAACAAAGAAAAGGAAAAGTAGTTAGGGAAGCTCACCCCCATCCTTAGAAGAAACTGCTGTTCTTTACAGAGTTCAAATATTGCAATGGGATATCCATATCATTTGGAAAAGCTGAATGTGTGAGTGTCTAAGAAAATGCTGACAGTTGCTTTTCCTGTCATTCTGGTTAAAGAAGCAAAGCACATGGCTGGCTCAATAGTACAATAAGGATTTCTCTCTTTGACTTTGTACTGGAAAATGTATTTTCAAATAATTCATTTATTAGGGCAGACATCTGAAGAAATACGTCTTCCTTTGGAATGCAATATCACTACTGCCAAGAAAATTAAAGCTGAGGTGTTTTTACAGATATAAGCCCAAATTCCCAGCCTTGGCGTGCTGCCCTAGGAATCCTTCAGCTGCCACGCTGCCTCACAGGAATTGTAGCTTGAGTGACTCAAGCCTGGTACTCCTTCACTGGCTGAACATCCATTATAAATGTCCTTGAATGCCCTGTGTCAGACAGTCCCTCTTGCACAGTGAGCCAGAAAGGAGATGTGACCTTGCTACATCAGGAACCCAACTTCAGAGGAGAGTAAGACCCCTGAATTTTAACACTACTATGGCAAATGGATGCTAACATCAAATTGATCCCAAAATAAAATGTATGGCTCAAAGAGACCTTCTAGGTGTCTGTGTACTGCTCCAACAGCATTTTATATAAAAGCATTGAATAACTTATTGTACTTCAGACATGGTCAAATACTTAGATCAAATCAGATTTTTAATTCTACAGTGATTGCACACTGATCACAAGCCTTATCTTTCCCTGTAGACCACCTTTCTCCATGGGGGAAATCAAGCTGTAAGTTTATGAGCAATGTGCAAAATAAGAATGACTTTTTATTTTGCTTTGAAATGTATTTGTTAATTAGAAATCAAATGGCTATGAGAAATAAATTGCACAGGAAGGGAACACCATGGAAGCAACTCATCCAAATGCTGTTGGCTTTTGGTGGAAAGTAAGTAAACCAGTGCTATCCATGCATTTGAGAATCTATGGTATCATCAGTTATTAAGTTTACTCTGGGACTGGCCTACGTACTTCATTTATTTCTGACTCTCACTGTGCAAAAGTCTGTATTGACCTGAGAAATGTCAGACCTGCTCTCCTAGATTGCTTACAATAAATAAGCTTATTTTAGTAAAGTTTTAAACCACTGCAACTACATAAATTTGTAAATATATAATTAGTATAATTAGTTTAAATATATTTAGTAAATTTCTGATACGCATAAAGCTTTATCCTTACTCAAATCCACTTAAACTGAGATTTCCTCAGACACATAGAGCTAGTATAACTGAAGAAGCTTATAAATCATGCTTGCTTTGATGTGGATAGTATGGACATCTTTCCTGTAAGTGTAACCTCTGTGGAGGGTCACTGAATGAATTAGAGCACGAGGAGAGCCAAAACTTAGAATATTTAGATTTAATGTATACTAATGTGTGAGATGTGCTAACAAGGCAGAGTGTAAATAAAGCATATTTAGCTTTTTCCTGTGCAAAATGTCTGAACTTAATCTCACAGGAAAGTCGTGAGGAAGGGCCTGTAGCGTTCCTGGGGAAAAGGAATAACATGAGTTGTTAGAACTGTGTAATTAACATTGTATTGCTGGTTTATTGCTTATTTAAGTGAAGGAAGGAGTGCCCCTAAGCACTAAAAAGAAAATTGGCAGTCCCCTGTGAAGAAGTTGGAGTGTAACCTGTGTAGTATTGGCTCCTTTCAAAATGCAAGTATTATTGTTCTCTTTTAAAGGGTAAGGCTTCATTTTGTCCTTGAAATGATCATGCTTCAGGGAATGCCAGCAGTAATATAACAACAGCAACAACAACAAATCCTGATCAGTCCTTCTGTAGAGGTGTAAATAAAGGTGTTGCAATGAAAGTTGGTTTCATGAGCTTCAGAAATTTATTGAGCTTAGAGGATTGATAAAGTTAGGCTTTTTATTTAGTTTGCTGTTTGGGGCCCAAATCATGGAATGTGCTTAGAAGTTTTACTTAGGTGGATTCAGTCAAATTTTAACAAGCATTTTGCAATCCAGCAGCAATGGGAAGGATTAAATTCTGGAATATCTCACCTGCCTGCTCTTCAAGCCTTTTACAGTCTGTTTCTGGGACCTTCTGGTTCCCAGTGAGAGTGATAAAGAAAGACATTTCCTATCTCACAGCAGAAGAAAATGAGACAGCCAGCAGTTAGAATGTAAACCTGTGTTACAAGAAACCTTCATCATGCACTGCTTGAGAGGCAAAGGACTGGAACCCAAGGTGGTGGAGATGGTGTCCTGCAGATCAAGCAACACCTACTGTGCACTGTCTCATCTCTCTGCCAGCAGCAGGATGGAGGAAGAATAACAAAGCACTCTCTAGTCCTTATCAAACAATATCAAAACATTTACACTCATGGCTGAAACTAATTTAACTCTTTCTGAGGCACCATGAACACAATTCTTTCCCGCAGCAGAACTCTGGGGCAGTGGTCTGTGGCCAACAGGAGTAGCAACAGTTTCAGTATGTCCTTCTGCAACTGTGCCTGCCTCAGGCTCCTGAATCCCCCATGAATGGCTCCATCTGCTTCTCTTGAGGTGCATCTTCTCAGTCTTTTATAACAGCTGCTTAAAAAAAAAAAAAAATTAAAAAAATTACTAGATATAAACCCTGAATTTTTTCTCTCAAGTCCCTGATACTGATTAATCTAATGTGGGTTATCCTCCTCCTTATTGTGGACAAGAATCACACCTTCATTAGAACTGGTGCAAATATCCCATTGAGAAGTTCTGATTTTGATTGGCATTGATGAAAATGACATGACAGGAAATCCCTGATGAGCTCTAGTTGTCACATTTACCTCACAGGCACTGAGGATTCATAATGACTCAAAAGCAGACTAGCTGATATGCTGCCTTCAGGATGTTGCCAGATGTTCATTTTTAAAATTGCTTTTGTAGCATAAAAGGAGCTGGACTTCACACTCATTCACAATCAGTAGAATTCACAATTCTACTAAATTAATCCAGTGATAAGCAGGTTTCTATTAATTAATAAGATATAAAGCACCCGATATAAAGCACCCAAGCTATCTCAAATGGTACACTATAGATCCAATAAATTTTATAGAATAATTGGGGCTTACTTTTATATGACCAGCCTTATGAACTTAAGGTGCTGAGCAACAATTCTACATTGTGAGTTTGGGAATCAGAGCACTGAAGGTGGAGCAGTTCTACACTAACAGTGTGAGAGAACACACTGCAAAGCCCTGCAAATCAAGCCCTGCAAAGCTTGGAGGGTTAACTTGTGTTGAAACTTGGATAGATTTGAAAGGGACTTTAAAATTATGAACTCTAGTAGTAGGTTTTGAAAAACCAATCATTCCTCAATAGTTGTGGCATAGAAATGAAAATACAGAAAATCCTTAAATGGAAAAAATAATAGACAGTATCAAATTAAAATGAAATTGATTCTACAACTCATGATTA
This sequence comes from Regulus satrapa, assembly GCA_013396955.1. Taxonomy (NCBI): domain Eukaryota; kingdom Metazoa; phylum Chordata; class Aves; order Passeriformes; family Regulidae; genus Regulus; species Regulus satrapa. Next base: position 304,245 of record VWZN01016989.1, on the reverse strand, counting down.
TTATTCTGCAAAAATACTTCCAAAGATTCTACAAGTTAGACTAACATCCACTGGCATTTGAATCAAAGTACATTTTAGCAATAGTGTACATATGTATGACCATCATAGTAAAAGAAGTTTTTATTTGAAAACGCCGATTAACAGTTTGACATCTGAAGTGCCACAGTGGTTGATATGGTTTTGTTTATATTTCACACCAAAGAAAATTTGTTAGACTAAGTTGCCATGTTTTTTTGCATCTGGATTTTATGATGTTTGTCTTTTTAATGGCTGTGTATAGAACTGATTCCAGTACTTGAGATTCTGGCCAAACGTAATTAGTTTAAGTGCTCAGAAGATGAAAGTTTGTTTGCTTTATACTGGATTAAAGTGTAAGTAGCAAAGGTAGCATGAACAGACTGTGTTAGTTACCTCCAGCTATTCAAGTTTCAGAGACCTCCATGCCAGCAAAGGATAGTGGTGGCCAGAAAGTCTAATGATGTTGGCATTTATTAAATTTGCTCTAAGAAAACATCAGATATGTTCATGGACTAAAAAGGTTAAATGAAACCACAACTTGTATAACGATTTGTCTGATTATATTTCTTCTCAGAAAAGTTATCACATATGCATCTCATACATTGGTGCTTCCAGTTTGAGCAGCATTATAGCTGCATAAACTCGCTGCCAGATTTGCAACTTACCCTCTGCAATAAAGAATTCAGCATAATTCTCACCATTATAAGAGTTGAAGAGTAAGAAGAAGGAAATGCTCAGGCGATTACTGGTATTAAATGCCAGAGATTCATATGAACTATTAGAACAGGAAAGCAGATATAATAAAAATTATGGTTAAGACCCAGACACTGGCAACCTAATTTTGCTTTTTATGAATCATATGTTAAAGTGCTATATGAAAAAGATCAAAAGGATCAAACGCCAGAGCAGCTCAACATGGGAAAGACCACAGTTGACCATTAGATACGGAAAATATACAGTAAGATAAACCCCAACCTTGTAGGCAGAGACTACTGGCAGATGAGGTAAGACCACTTATCTTTTCAAAAGAGATAAACAGGCATACTTGGATATTATTCTTTATTTACAAAAGCAAATTACATTAGGTGGAACATGCTGGAATTCATATAGAACACACAGTTTCTGGTAACTGCTTTGATTTCTCTATACTGCTATTAAATCTTGGCTAATTTATAACTTTTGATTTGTTTTCTTCCCACTCTGGTGTCAGAAATTTGCATCATACTAAATGACAAGTGATGTGGCTACCAAAATCCTCTGGTTTGTTCTCCTTCTGAATGTCTACATAGTCTTCATTTTTTCCATTCAGGTAGGATGCTGCTAATGCTCAAGGACAAGAATTTGCTGCCTTTGGCTCAGCTCTGTTGTGTTTTTCTTTTTAAGCTGAAGTTGAATGCAATTAAAAATAAAAAACCTGTTTTAAACATTCTCTTTTTCTGATCACAAACATTTTTAAACATACATTTCAATTTTTGATGAATGTGATGAGCAAACTAGACAAGATTCTATTGATGATGCAAGTCAGAAGATACATTTTTTAGTTCTGAAGGCAACATCCAGCATATCAAAACAATGATATTTTAATAAGATTTTAACACTGACAATAATAAAAAAAAATAAATAGGGCATAAAGGTACATTAAAGTGTATTTTTATATGACTTAATTTTTTATGGAATTGTGTGTAATTGTAGCTGCCATGTGTAAGAATGTTGTAGTACCAGTCTTCTTGGTTTATTAGACTGCATCAGAAAAATCTAAGTGTGTATCTAAGGGTGTCTCTTCTTTGACACACTTAGATTATATCTATAACAATAAATAAAACAGGCCCCATGGTTAAACATTGTGGCACAGCTCACATCTTCATGGCTGAATTCGCTTGTATCAGGAAGCCAAATCCAGGCTCTGTGTTGATAACATTCATTGCCCCAGATGCAGCTTGGGAGATTAGGGGTTTGGGGTTTTTTTTGGTACAGATTACAATTGTCCCAGGGATTGTGCTGAAAGTTTAACGTTATGATTGCATACATCTGCAGCCTGGGCTTGTGTTTGGTTCACAAACACAGATATAATTCCGTAGTTTTAATTGTAAAAAGAAGGGACACTCAAATATTTGTCAATCCTCTGTTCTCTGAGGATTCAGTAGAGTCAAGGGAGAAGAGTAATTTAACTATTTAAAAATTAAGAAATACAATGCAAAGTCTCTGGGTGTCACATTGCACTGCAGATGAAGAGGTACAAATACCCAAGTTGCTCCTAATTTTTCTCCAATTTTCATATTTTAGAGCTATTTTAGGGTGTGTTCTCAGAAGATGAAAGAGGCTGGATAGTGTCTTGCATGTTTTCTGTGGTTACTATGGACAGTCATCTTCTGTGCTTCTCTGTTAAATTTATGGCACCAGGGCAACCTCATTAACCACTTTCAAGCTCTATGTTTTCCCAGGAACTGTTTCACAATGAAAGCCATGAAAGCTCATGAAGATGAGAGGCCCCACAACATTATTGTTTCATATGTAAAAAATGGGAAGCAGCTCAGATACTTGGAGCTAAAAGCAGCTCGTTGTGCCAAGTACCTTTCTGTGGTACTTTCTGTACTCATGCCGTACAGAATCTGTAGGTAAAGTCCAAGTGTTGTATTTTACCCCTCTCTCCAGCTGCTGTGGAAAATAGACAGCATAACTTGAGACCAAGCATTTTTAAAATGTGACCACATCACTCATGTGATGCTGACCCCTGGCCTGGATTCTGCTGAAACCTGTGAGAGTGAACACTGCATGTACCCAGGTTGGTCTAAGAGGGAAAAAAGAAAATCAGAGTTTACTGTCTCATGAGAAGGATGAAGGAGTTAATAGCAAGCACAATTAGTACAAATGCTAGTGATAAAATCCTTGCCTTGTAGGAATCAATGAAAAAATGCATGCTTTACGAGTCAGGATTTCATTTTAGAAATTTTTTCCACAAAGGAATTTCTATATCTTTTTTTTGGTTCACAACAGTTACTGATTTCCTACTCTATTTTGTGAACAATTATATAATGAAACAATTACTCTGGTTGTTATCTTCACCCTTGGAAAGCCTTTTTATTATTTTTTTTTTAAATGTAGGGTTTTTTTCAGCATATGCCTATTTTTCACAACAGGTTGTCACAGGAAGCCAACACAAACAAAAAAAAGAGGTATTAAGAGAACCATATACTAGGATCACCCTTTAAAATGCCCAATGATCATCATTATATTTACTAGATGGATTTAATTTTTGGGTTTTGGAAGGCAGACATTTGTCTGTAAATTAGAGACCTGTTTTATCTGCAAGCAACAACCAGAAGTGAAGAAGGTGCAGCTGAGTAGAAGGTGCAGCTGAGTAGAAGGTGCAGCCTCTCTGTCCCTTGAAGAGGTTGAAGTTGCAAGACATGCCATAGATGGCTAGCAGGAAGTTCCTGGGAACTTGTGAAATGAGAGAATTAGAACTCTTTATGCCTTATGTTTAATGGAACAAAGGAAGAAATACATGGTATAAAAATCAATTATACAAAATATACACAAAAATATATCAGGGAGTTGTTGGCCTCCAATCCATGTCTTGTGTACAGCTGAGTCCCTTGAATATTTGTTACATTGTGGATTTATGCCCAGCATTTTTTTTTTAGCAGAGCAGAGTCTATCTCAGCTGGTAAGACATTGCATTTTTTTTACCCAACCCATTAATATTTCCTTTCAGAAGTTAATTAAAGACGCATTTTATTTGAATCAACAGATCAAAACCAGAAATCATATTCCAAATGTTGTGTAATATCTATAGATATTCAGAATAATGAGAATAGCAGTATAGAAAAGGAAACACTTGCTGAAAATTAGCACAGCAGAATCCTAGAATCATAAGTTTGGGTTGGAAGAGACTAAGGTAAAATAGTGCCAGACCCCTGCCATGGGCAGGGAGACTTCCCACTAGACCAGGTTGCTCAGAGCCTCATCCAGCTGGCCATGAGCACTTCCAGGGATGGGGCATCCCCACCAGCTGTTGCAGTCATCTCTGCAGAGAACACAAACCTTAAAAACATAAAACAGGCAACGTGCACGGAAAGATGTAACAAAAGTACCACAGATGGCATTTCGTATACAGATGGTATTTCATCCTTTGTGTCTCAGATCTTCTGATATCCATTGTGGCCTGGTGTAGTCTCACATCTCATGTTTGCTTTGAGATGATTTAGGAATGAGCTACCAAAGCGACCTTCTTCTGCTCATAATTTGACATCTCCTCCTGTGCCAGCTCTGGCAATTGGATAACTACCCAGTGATTGAGGGACTGACATACCTGAATTTCAATTTACCAATAAGAATTCCAAAAAAATGAACCTTTTTTTTTTTTTTTTTGATTATTCAAAGCACTTTTGTTGTACATGAGCTGCCTGGCCCAGGTGTACTTAAATGCAATGTCAGCATAAGGGATATTGTGAGAACAAATTATCAGCAACACAGAGATTGCTATTGGGCTTTTTGGCAGTACCTCCTACCAGATGAAATTAAAGCATTTGTGAGACTGGGGTCTGAGCTTTGTTGTACTCAGAGCTTTGCATCCTCAGGAATGACTGGTCACATTCCCTCCCTGAATGTTTGCTTTTTTCCCTTCTTTGTGACAGCTCTAGCAGAGTAAGAGATGGTCCAGTGAACTGACACAAGAGATTATTATTTTCTTTTGATGGATTACTTTTCCATTGGAACAGCAACAAATTAACTAATACTCTACTAGCTCACACCTAAGTCACTTGGTTGTTAGGTCCAAGCAATTGACATGGCAGGGAGCATATGAAAGAACCACTGCAAGAGTAGAACAACCCCATTTGAGGGTTGCAAGTGCAATTTCATGACATTAGATGTAATTTCAAACTACACTAGAGTAATCAAACTCTCAACTCACAGTGAATAAGTACATGTCACTTAATTTCAGCTTTATGTAGTTGCTTCCTGCCAATTTAGACAAACACCTTACCTAAATTATTTCTTCTAGATAACGTTGAAATATAAGAACACATTCAAATAACTCCTTGATGATTCTACCACCCCTCCTTAGGCTTATATTGCAGTAATTGCTCTTAAATATGAGACCTATTCATACTGAGAATTCCTGATTCTTTTTCTTTACAGCAGCAACTGGAAACTCCAATCAAGACAACAGGCTAGATGCTGCAGGAGTAGTTTATGGAGTTTACCATGAAGATAAAATTGAATAAAACAGCAGATTATATGTTCCCTTAAGACTGCAGTCTTTCAAGTATTTTCTTCTTCTCAAAATATATTTGCAAAAGCTGATATTCTTCATTACAGAAGGTCGGGAGACTACAGCACCATTTACTGACCTACAGAACAGAAGATGAATATATCATTCTTTGGAGAAGAAAAGTTTTCTGTGGAAGAATTCTTCTGCAGAAGAGCTTAAGTGAATCAGGGAGCACATCTTTATAAAAAGATTTTAACTAGTATTAAAAAATCAACTATATTTTAATCCCCAAATCGGATTATGCCAACCTGCCGCATTGGTTTTCTCATTTGTTGTTCACCAGATAAATCCTCATATACATATGTGTTGGTTGCTCAGTCTTAGCTGAGAAATCGTAATTCACTACTGAAAGCAAAAAGGAACTGCTTCTTGAAGTACTTGCTTAATCTGATATTACCTTAAATTCTAAAAGTAATTTAACCTGTCATGTTTGACATGCATTTTAAAACACAATCTTCATACACAATCTTCAGAAATGGTTTAGGAGATGCTTATTTTCAAATACTATCTGCTCAGCTAAGAAATATGGCATGCTCTTTGCTGTCTCCAAGGCTGTTCAAGACAAAATCAAACCAAGAGACTGGTTGAAATCTCTGCTAAGGAGGAAGCTTTAAGCTTACCTGTTTATTATTTGAAATAAAATAAATTATCCATACAGTCATAGCTACAGTGGAGACATGGAGTAGGAAACTCTTGCTTATGGCATCTCACCAGTTAGGTCTTACACCCCTGATCCAAACAAAATCTCAGCTCCCAAATGGCTGGGCCATGTCTCTGCTCCACTACCATTCCAGCTCCTACAGCCCCACGAGATCAACACTCTGACTGCAGCCTGTCCTTGCACCCCTCAGCATTTGTGTGCACCTCTACCCTAATCATCTCGTAGACTGCATCTCGTAACAAAGAGCACCAAGAGGGTTTCTTTGAAGTCAGAGCATTTGTTGAAAATAAAAGCTGGGTAGGAAAGGCTGTGCAGAGCTAACCTCACAGTCACAGCGATGCAGGAGCATCCTGGAGTGAAGGTTCTGCAGGCTGAGAGAGGCTGGGGGAAACAGCACATAGTCATGATGCTTCAGGAGAGCATAGCTATGGATTCATAGTGGTGTAGCTGCAACAGTAATGGATCATTCAAGGTAGATGGAATTTACTGAATAAAACGACTGTAGTTTTTCACTGGTCATGCAGGAAGTCTGGGTAAGTGGTGCAGATTACGTTCCTCAACTTAAGGCAGCTATATTTAGGTAAGATAAATCCCCTCTGCAGTTTCTCCAGGGACCTGAGGGAGGTTGCTAAGCTGGGTATAAACTCACCGCCCTTTTGAAGTGAGAAGAACATCTTCTGAGTTCATGAGCTTCAACTAAATAAAACAAGCACAATTATTCAATGACTACTCCAATCTTTACTGCTTAGCAACTGAATGATAGTTACATGTGTAAAATAGCTAATAACTATGTAGCCAGAATGTAAAACAAGATCAGCCACCGCTTTTGAAAAATTATTGTATTACTGTCTGCTTCTTAGCTTGATTTTAATATTCATATTCTTGCCTTCCAGGGATATATTTTAAGCTTTGCTATCACCCTGAGAGCTTTCCCAGTGACTAGAAATAATTTTAATCTTAATGGAAAATATGAATTTATAAACAAAGTATTAATTTTAATACTCTTGGTGAATGCCTGAATAATTATCCTGAATGGACTAGAGACTGCTGGAAGGCAAGAGCAATCTTGGTCTCAGACAGGGCTTTGTTGCAGCATGAAGAATTGAATAGGCTCAGGTTTTGGGTATAGTAACTTGTTTGACCGTATTGTGTGACTCTGTGGGCATTCATATCCCAAAAACTGATACCCAGTGTCCTGTCAGAGGTAGCAATAAACACATCGTGGAAGACTCTTGTAGAAACTTTAAGTGTAATTCACATCCTAGCTTAGAGCACATTATGTTGCTTTACAGAATCAGAAAATATGAGTTTAAAATATTTTTTAGTTGTCAAAAAGGGCTGAAGGGAACAGAAAATGAGCGCCATGAACAGGGCAAATTGTTACTCATATAGTCATTGCTGTTCATATTATGCAATTGCTTGTAAAATGCTTCTGACAAAATTAGGTATTTCCTATATAGTTCAGTGAACTGTTTCCTTACGTAGACCTTGGCTGATTTTTCCCATCTCCCTCATAATGTTGAGATACTTCCTGGCTTTCTTTTATATTTAACCTTCATTTAGCAAAGCATTAAACCGGCATCACAATCAACTTCATATCAGGATGTAGATGGTGCCATTTGTCCAAATTCCAGTGGATTGAGGTTGAACTTCCCCTTTCCAAGTAATGGGAGCACAGAGAGTAAGGTACCATTATCACTTGGTGGCACAGACTGGACAATAATGAATTGCCAGCTGCAATGAAAAGGATTATGACAAAAAGGAAATCCATATAAATGTTCTTGTTAATGGCTGTCACTGTCATCCTCATTTTCTTCAATGGGAGGCAGGGCTCTGTTGTATCACTGCTACCACAGCTCACCTCACACGTCTGACTGCAGGACTGCTGTCACCCCCCTTGGCTGCAGCGTGGCCTGGGAGCACTGAGTCAGTCGAACCTTACATTTTTTATATTTTCCTGCAGTTTACTGTGACTCCAAAAATGTGGGTATTGCTACTGCGCAACATGTTTAGTTTGCCAGGTACAAAAATAAAAGTTTATCTATGACAGTTTTCTGCATAAATCGTTCAATGGTTTGTCCTAAAAGACCCACCTTTAATTTCTGCCTTTTCAAAGTGTAGTGCTGGGTCATTAGTCATTCAACACCCATAACAAGCAAGGGTAGCACTCATGATTATGACATGCAAAACACACATTCTTTAGTGTTTCTTGCTGATGATCCCACTCTTAAACAGCCCCCCACTGATTTGTGGGTATCTTAGCTTTCAACTACATTCCAAACCTCAGGCTGTTGGTGACATTTTATCTCTGTTCTTATCAACATTTACTACTGAGTGGCTTGAAGAAATAGATATCACAATCAAAGGGTGGTGCTGCTCCCTAGATATTGATCAAAGCCATTTATTGACAGACCAATTTGTAGTAGCATATGGAAAACGAACCTATTTAGACCAGAGACAAGGTAATTCCAAGATAAAGACATGCAAACTGCGATGTTGACTGCTAGAAGTTTTTGTGTTCTGGTAGAACACTTTTGTGTTCTGCTTTAAGAACTGTGCCTAGTGAATACACTCTGTTATCCAATAACTAATAATCCAATTTCTAATAACATTGTAATATTAGGAAACGTACAAAAATTAAATAATGTGAAAAACTGTTGAAATTTTTATTTAAAAGCAAATACTCATATTATTCATGAAGATATACCTACTGAGCTATAAAGTTCATAAATTTCCTTCTATATCCTACTGCTAATGTATTAAATTGTATTGAAACAAAATAATTTTCAACCTGCTGTATAAATCTCTTGAAAAATGAGTTTTTTCATAGATGTATGTTGATAGCTACTAATTTTAGAAATCAATTACTTGGTATACCCTCATAAAAAACTAAATTAAGATGAAATTAGATCAAAGAAAACAATTAATTCAAGGGAAAATATTTTTCAGATTTGTTTCAATTACATGAAATTCAAAGCTGGAAAACAAGATCAAACCTAAAAGATTAAGATACTCATTAAGATACTCAACAAAGATTAAGGCTCTCACACATCTTTAAGTCTGTGGTAATTAAATTAATATAATGATATAATATTTATATTATATTAATTTTAAAAAGAAGGTGAGATTCTCCAATCCTACATTTTCACTACTTGTGGTATCAAGGAAGGGCAGAGTTAAAGTTAGGTGCCAGACTGCCCTCATCTTAATATGTTTGGATTACCATTATGTGTAACCAGACTCAAAGAAAACACTGACACCGACGCTAAATTTCTTGTAGGACCAACCAGTTTAAAGCAAATTATGTCTAAATTAAGAAAATGCATTCACCAGGAGACTTTAGAAAGACTGACCCTGTGCTCCAAAATTGTTCAGTAAGTACAGGGTGGATTTGCTGGATAATCCACCCTCTGCTTTGTGTTCCCAGTAGCTGAGCCTTTGTGACAGAGGGACAGGTAACTTCTCCATGGTGGAGACAGCACAACATGCCCTGGCCTGGGTGCCAAAATGGCACAGGAAGCGTCTTCTGCAAGGCACGGCTTTCTGAGGGCAAGCCTCTGGCTGCCTGTGTAAAGAAAAAACTCTGCCTGATTCCCACCCAGCAAGTTGCAATATGAGGGCTTTGCAGCCATTCGAACACCTGCAAGAAAAGCAGTTCCTTACCACCAGTATTTGTAAATTATTTTAACGGAGTCTCTTGGCATTACTGCTTGCTGCGTTGGCTCTTTCCCAAATGTCAGGGACTGTTTGCTCCATTGGCAAAATGTATGGCAGAGAGCATAACTTCCTCCCCAGTCAGCTTCCACAAAACCCTACTGAAGTGGTGTCCAGCCTTCCCGTGCTCTCGTTGCATTATACTCTGCCTCTAATTTTGTTTCTTTTTGGGTCAATGCTTTTATTTTGCACTTTCATTTAAAATGCAATGCACTTCCAAACAACATTTTCTTACAGCCCAGCTAGTTTTAAAACTTGACAGAAGTTGTGATCATACTGTGTACTGCCAAAGACTAAAAGCAGTATGAGAATGAAATTAAAGCTATGAATAAAGATTGAGCTTACAAGGCAATATAAAATGGAAAAAATATGGACAGATGAACACAAGATAAAATCTCTTTCTAACTCCTTACCAGTTGGCAGTTTTTACAGTAATTACAGTGTTATAGAAATTCTTGATTTAAACTTTTCACCGAAGATTAAAACCTCAGTTTGCACTGACTTATGAAAATAATTTCAGTGGTTCTTAGCAGACTTTAATTGCACCAATATGCTTTTCACTGCCTTAAAAGGCCATTGTTCTTTACAAATAGTGATACAAAGGTAACAGCAATACTTTGGCGGCTTTTATTGCTTGGATGCAAAATAGGAGTCCTTAAGCTTTAAAAATCTCTTCTCTCAGAGATACCATCTTTTGCCTGGAGGTAAAGGAATTAGGGGATATTTACATGATTTAAGGCTAATTTTATAGCATATTATGTTCCCTCTCTGCCATGGAATCAAATACTAGAGGATTTGATTTTAAAAAAATGTAAATATGGGTAAAATGTAATAAAACTATTGTTTGTATGGGAAACCTCCATGCTAATCTGCAATAAATATGCAATATTGGAATTGTGTAACTTGGTGGTCAGCAACAGGAAAAACAACAATAGCTGTGGGAAGATAAGTACACATGATAATGCATATATAATTCATACTAGATACTTGGGAAAAAGTCAGAAATTGCATTTCAGCTTTGCAACTTTATTGTTTAGGTGACAGAGAAAAATAAAATAGTCATAAAAAACATTATGATAGATATTAATGAGACATTAGTAAAATCTGACAAGTTTGTAGCAGTATAATCAAAACCACTGAAGTCATAATTTCTAAAGATGGTTATCAAACCAAGCATTTCACCTATGAATTCCAGAAATAGCAACATTTTGGTGATGGAAAATGTTCAGTCAGTACAGAGTTGAACATTGTGGCTTTTCTCTGAAGATAATGTTTAGCTCGAGGCAACTGAGGAGAAAGACCAGGCTGCCAATGCATGGAACTGCTGGGAGAGGTGGATGGGAAACAAGGCAATCTACTAAAAAAGAAAAAAAAGCCCCACAGTTACAGATCTTTGAGAATAAAACCCTGTGATAAATGTTTGGACCAGTTAGAGAGAGAGATGTGTTGAGAGAACTATTGAACAAGGCACTGTGGGAGGTCTGTGAAGAGCCAAATGCAGTGAATGGAGTGAAATCCAGTGACCTGAGTGGGCAGAGTGTGTGGTTAGGATGATGGAAGACAGACCAGCGAGGCTTATTTTGGACAGCCATCGTTAGGAGTTTCAGTCCTCAGGCCAACGAAGAACGTGGAAAGATAATATTGAGTAAGACCTAATTGCTGGTAATATGAATCACCATCAAAGGGAAAAATATGCATTTGGCTACAAGAGGTAGAAGAAAATCCACCAAAGATATTTTGGGGTCTACAGGGCTGAGGAATAATAGCACACAGATTCTAGGATATTTCATGTGACTTCTCCCAACCTTAGCTTTGGAATGAATTCACAGAGAAATTATTCCTTCACTCTTGCTGGAACTTCTCAGAGAACTTCCTTAAAGGAAGTTTAGAGGAAGACAGTAATAAAATGGCTAGTGGTTGTCTACTCAGAGCTGAACTCTTCCATAAGGAAGGATGCAGGAAGGGGATTGCATGTAGGGACAGAGAGGGGTCATTTTGTGACAGACAAAACATGAAACATTCTACAACAGCATAAACAACAAAAGGATGCCCAAGCTTTCAAATTGCATGATAACTTTTACCAGTGCTCTGGATAAGAAGAATCACAAAAGTGACCTTACATCTGAACAGAGAACTCAGGTCCAAGTCCTTCAAAACTCCACTATTAGGAATAGGGCGGGGTTTTTGGGGTATTTTTGGGGGTTTTTTT
>VWZN01016989.1:271460-288464 GCA_013396955.1 Regulus satrapa | reverse complement strand
AAAAAAAAAAAAAGCTGAGGTTTTTACTTTAGTTTCCAGGTAAACTGATGGTTTCTTGTGCTATTCTACCCATTATAATTACTTGTACACTTATCTTGAAAATTCATATTTTCAACTCATAGCTGTACTTAGGAAGTCTATCAAATACATCACCTGCTTAAGAAATTATGGATTTTGTCAGCAACTTCTCTGTGTGCTTGATGGCTGTTTCTCCTCTGATCTCATGGCTGCCCATGGTCCTGACATTTCATCCCCTCTTTGCCTTGAGCTTTCTGGGTGAAAAGGAATGATTGAATTCCTGTCCAACATGTTTTCAAAGTCACTAAAATTTGTCTTTATATCTATTTTTAAGAGCTATAGGAGTGTTACCCAGAAAGGATGCTTCACTAGTAATGAGAGTGGGCATAAGCTGTAACACCCAAACAACCTTTTCAATACAATAGGGAAATTTTAACAAGGGTTACCTGAGAGCCTTCTTTTGCTTCTTTTTCAAAGCTCCCTGTGTTAAGCATTTTGCCTAAGCATGTGTTTTCTTCTGGGTAAAGGCACAGCTTTGTCTAAAGGGTAAGACTAGTAAAGCATGCTGTCCCCTGGTATGACCTGAAATGATGACATGATGCTTGCAGAGCATTCAGAGCTAGACAGTTCTGAACAAAGCAGACATTTGAGGAAACAGCATGTGCCGTGAATCTTTGGGCTGGTAAGTATAATAACAAACACTGCAGGCAAAGTTGGTAGAAAAGGAAAATAAATTAATCTGTCCTCAGTCTAGTCTGGAGGTGGCCCAGCTGTGGAGCTCTGCAGTCACAGCTTCTCTGTGGCAGTTGATGGTGAAGTTGTCACACTGAAGGGACTGCAGCTGTGCTGAGACAGTAACCAGACTGCATGCTCCCTACAGGAATTGTTCTAGTCTGTAAAATGTCTCTAGTTGTATTTTATATGGTCAGATTCTGAGTGGAGTATATTTCTTAATCATGATTTTCCCCCCCTCAAGTTCACAGCCAGCAAATTCCTCATTCAAATGGACATGAAACATCCCTTCCACTGTGGATATTCATTCAGATCAGCCTACAGGACCATGGTCTTCAGCTGGACACCTAAATTTCTTTGAAGTACTACAGTCTGAAAAATTATTTTCTTTTGATTACATAAAATTGCTATTTCCTCTAACAGCTAAATAGCAGAGGAAGCTTTGAGCTATGGAGGTGCTGTTGCAACCAAGTCTAATGTTTGGACAATTTCTTCTGCTTATTTAATAATAAATACAGTTGAATCAGTTCTTTGCCTCATTAACCTTCCTTTGACAAAATATACTTGACATACTCTGCTTAGTGTTGCTTTTCCTCTCTTTTAAACTTTTTTTTCAGACTCATCACGGGTTTTATGAGCATGGGACATTAAAGCAAGCACATTTACAGTTTCATCCTCCCATTGTGACACTACTTGCCTTAGTTTTTCTACCTCCAGTCTTAATTTGCTCTGAATGCCTCATAAGTCTGGATAGGAGATTCATTTGAAATTGCTCTTTTACAGAGGAGAAGCAGACTTGATGATCTGTGAATCCTATCTCTACTTCATATACATCTTCACTTGAACATCTGTGCACTTATGGACATTTTCCTGAGAATGTTTTTGATTTATTCGTGAGTGTTGTGCATTACAAATGAGTACATAATGTCAGTAAACAATTTTTCTAATTAAGTCCATGGAATTGTTTGGTGTATAGGAAATTATAACCAAGTTTTTGTTAGTTTGCTTGCCAGGGTCAATGTGGTGAAGATGGACAGTTTTCTTCTGTGTACTACATCTATGTAATCCCGAGTTCTATCAGCTATGACAGAATGGTATTGTGAACCACAATTAATTTCCTTTACAATAGTGTGGATAACTTCACGGCTCATTAGACTGATGATTTCATTCTGAATTGTTGGACTTGTGTAATCTTGTTTTCTCTTCAGCTAGCTTCCCAGGGTCTCATTGTCATTGCTGAGAAGCTTCAGTAATTCAATAAAATTCTCCTCATCAATCTGATGGCCATGAATTACCAAGCCTTTTCTACTCCAGTAATGTACGATGAGTATTATTTTGTACAGTGAGCAAAACTGATTTCCCAACAAACATTTTAGCTTTCTTTATCCTTCAGACATGCTGGAAAATGTGGTATTTGATATTCCAATCAAACAAAAATGATTTGGTGAGTATTTAAACAAACTTTGACAAGGAAGTATAGGCAGATGGTAGAACTTTGGAATCCACAGAAGTGGATTTCTCTTCCTCCCCTTCACCACTATTGGCTTCATGCCTTCTGCTGCTGCCTTAGGTAAAGCTTTGTGTCAATTGGTACAGCTGTGACATAGAGGCAAGGCACTCACTGCTCAGCTAACCTCTCATGGATAATGAATTTGGGACATCACAGCAGAGGAGTTGAGCAGTTATGGAGATGCACACATCACTGAGAAATAAATATAAAAGTATTTTATGAATTTTTTTTTGTAAGATAATGGTCACAGCCATTTCTGGTAATCGGAATTTTGAAGATTTTTTTCCTTGCCTAAGTCTGCCAAGATACAATGTCATAACATTATTCTGCAGCTATACCAGAATATGATAATTTCCTGAATGACATTAAAGTGGCTTGTATTCAGATGTTTCCATCTCCAAGAAAACAACATGAAAGATAAAGGGAAGGGTGAGAAAAAGGGAGAACCAGAAGAGAAAATTTCCAAAATAAGTAATAGAAAATCAAATATATACTGTGGTTCACAGCTGTTAAACATTCAGCTGAGAGGATGTGTGAGGTTTTTATTCTACAGATCTCATCAGAAACACTGAACTGCAATTGGTACATGGAGCTGCAAGCTTGTCATATAAAATTTTGCTAGAAATGGTAGGTCTGCTAATGGTAGAAGTTGGGAATAAGACTTGCCATAGTTCTTTCATTCATCTCTCTGTTCTCACTTTTGAATGGGCATTAATTTATCATTACCACAAACTTTTAATAAAGATCAATTAGACATTAAAAATATTCTCATATTATAGTGAGGGGCTGCCTTACATGCTAGGGGATAAGTCTAAAAGCACCACCTCATTTCACTGTCATTTTTGAAGACAAATTTTTGTTTTTTAAAAATAATAAATGCCTTTTTATAATAAAATAAATGCTAATTAGAAAATATTTATTTGATAATATTTCAACCAAAAGATATTCTTGTATGATATGAATTGTACAGGATTATGAAAATAATCTCAATCTGGTATGTTTCACGTTCTGACAAATCTGTATCCTAACATCACCTGCATTTCACTGTCATGTTTAAACACAGGAGAGTTTCCAGGAGGAGCCAGTCAAAAAAGAAATAATGATTGATAAGTGAAAAGGGTTTGGACCACACACTCTAAGCTTTTATCTCAGAGCAGATCCTGAAAATAAGTTGCCTATAATAAATAAATAAACAACACTATAGATACATGATATCTAGAATATTTCTACATTGTGCTGTGCTATTTGAGTAACTGTGACTAATTCTCAAATTGCTATACTGAACATACAAATATATTACTCTACTTTCATATTTAATATGTATTTAAAAACCTGATTACATTAATAATAACATTTATTGAGAGTTAGAATAAACATTATAAATTGAATAAACATTCTATTTATAGAGCTTATGGGTAATGAAATTCTAAATATTAAAAAAAATCCAACAAAACACAGAGTGCAATTTGTATATTAAGGTGTAATTAAAGCACTTTTTGATCTATATATCAGATAAATTGCCATTATTTAAATATTATTTTGAACCATATCCAGTGTATACAGTGGCAATAGCAACATGGCACCATCATGTTTATTAGAGCGCCTGAATTCTTCCAGACTCAATAACCCTGCCCCAAAAACTATGAGTATACAGCCAATGGCTTCATGTTCACCAAGACATAAGTGGACAGTGCAGAGATGACTGGGTTAATGGAGGATGGTTAATTATAAGATATCTACACAACACTAATGTCTGCTCGCTACTGCTGTGATGTGGTCTATGACCAATACTGCAATATTCTACATGAAGGTATGTACAAAATGTTCCCATGGAAGCTAACAGGAGTTTGGGAGTTACAGCACATCCTGAGGATGGCTGGTCAGAAAAATGTAAGAGGACTTTTTAAAAAGAATTATTGCCCAGTAAATTACCGGTATTTTAAATGTATATACACAAAGAAATTATTCCCTTCATGTTTCAAATCCACCACAGGCTTTTTCTTTTTCTTAACAGGAAAGAGACTGATATTTACTGCAGATTTCTGAAGAAGGTATATATGCCAAAATATAGCCAAAAATATATGGATTTATTTATATTAGACCTTTTGTAATTATTGAAGCTAAGTCTTGCAAACATCATGCTCCAATACATTACATTTTATTTACTGGCAATCCAAGTATTTGAGGACACAAGACTTCTCAAAAGGCAACACAGGTCACTTGTGTTTCCCCATAGAAATCTGTTTAAGGCAATATTTAACACTAATTTCTGGGGGAAGTTTAAATATTTTTGACTTATAAAGCTTGTTGTGCTTAGTTTGGGATTGCTTGAGAAGCTGCCTCCTTGCTGTCCATGGATAGTTACCCAATTTCCTGCTACAGGAAAGACATGGGGAAGGGAAGGGTTCACATGTTTCTCACCACTTTGACTTACCATACAACAATCAGGCCACTGGCTACAGGTTGTTTTCAAAATCTATTTGGCTGTTCCTCCTTCGGTGCAGGCATGACAGCCATAAGTAATGACTCGTGCCCCAAGGAAAGTCCTCTGGGCTGCAGACGAGCAGCCCTTTGACATCAGATCTCCCTTCCTGTTAACTGTGGTAAGCAATGGTCTGGGGCATGGTGTGAAGCTTAGCAGGATGACTCTCAAGCTGGGCTTGAAAGAAGATAGAGAAAAATTTGAACATGTTTCTATGAAAAAATTATATTATTATTATATATATTACATTATAAGATATTATTGTTTATAAAAATTTGAGCAAGGGAGAAGTCATTCAAGTGTTTATTTGAGACAGGTACCAAACTTTTTACACGATGAGGGGTGGTATGAGACCTCTGGGTACTGCACAGAAATAATATGAGTGATACATTGTGTGAGGAAGGCCTTTGTAACTGAGGTGAAACACCTATCTTGGATCTTTTAGGGATATGGGAACCGACTGAGAGATGCCATGGGATACGTAATGTGGTCAGTGTGACAAACAGGAACTTTTTGTGTTGAGGTGTATGAGGCAAAACTGTATCTGTTACAGTAAAAATAATCCAGATGTTACATAAGAACTTGGATGAGAAGTTATCAGTGTAGTTGTGTCTAAGAGGCAGCTAAAATATGTAAGGGT
Source organism: Regulus satrapa (assembly GCA_013396955.1). Classification (NCBI taxonomy): domain Eukaryota; kingdom Metazoa; phylum Chordata; class Aves; order Passeriformes; family Regulidae; genus Regulus; species Regulus satrapa. Next base: position 283,082 of record VWZN01016989.1, on the reverse strand, counting down.
GGATAATTCACACTGGGGTGGTCTGAGTCTCACCTACTCTATCACTGACCTTGAACCAAACTCCAGCAAACAGCATCCACCCCCTGTTGCTGTTAAAGAACTGGAACACTGACTGCGGGTTCCAAGCTACACATGAACAAGCATTGCCTTGGTAGGTCTTCTGTAACTATTAAAACAAAATGTGACACAGTGGAGTATTCCAGCAGAGACAATACTGCTATTAGCCACAATTTGTAATTCCTGTAGCCCTACCAGAGGCATTTATACTGGCTTTTGGAAAATTTACATCTACCAGGGAACATGTAAACAGTACAAGTTAGTCTGAGCAGTAAGAGATAAAATTCCAAGGCTTGGATGATTAAGAAGTCTTTGATGTTCTACATGAATAGAGTATATGTGGAGACCAAATGAATACTCTCCAAATTTGATTCAATAAAACCAAAAATCTCTGCCTTGCCCTTGGCCTCACTGTACACCCCGCATTAAAACCATTCAATAAAATTTGATATGTTGCCAACTGTTGCCTGCCTGAAGATTAAACTACTTAAGTTTTCAATTACCTATGATACAATACAACAAAGACACATGAGTAATGTCCTTAACCCTCTGGCTGAGCAATCAAAAAAAAAAAAAAAAAAAAGGCTATTTACACTAGAGAAAAGCCTGAATAAAGAGATGGGCTTTAGATGGGTTTTGCACTGTGCCCTGAAGGTCCACAGAGGGGGACTTGGGCTACATGTGTAGCTTTCAAGTATAACTATGTCAGTCTGGGGACTGATTTTAAACACATATAACCCTTGACACTGATGCACTTCTATCATGCACTTCGGTATGAAGATTAGATCAGGCTCTAGATCAATTTCAATGCAAGTGTAACTTGCTGATGAGTGGACATGAAGGGGCATGTCTGCAATGTATTCTGCCCCAGAGATATCTGGGCTGACCCTACCTTATAGGAGTCAACAACTGTAGCTTTGTTTGGATGTCATTGAGCAATTCTAGGGATCATTACAGTAGGTCAACCACAGAACTGTGATAACGTGGCTCTGGTGCTTCTGGGCTTAAACATCTGCTTTAAACCATTTCTGCACTGAACTCTATGGACAAATTGCACACTCAGAATTCATTGGCTGATCTCTATTATCGTTCTGGTTTACAGAATACAGACCTAACCACAGGTTCCCACTGTTGGATACCTGTAGGTCTGATCCTTAAAGAAAATAGTTTTCTTTCTGTTTCTCCTTACTGACTCCAGAGGAAGGATGATTTGTTCAGCTGGAAAATTTCACATTGTAGATATATATTTCAGATTAATCCTATTTTTGGTGTTTTGAGCTTAAGTAATAAAATAAAAATAGGACCTTAATTTCAAAATAGCTATGTATCCATTGGTGTGACAGCATCATTAAAGTAAGCAGAACTAATTAATCAAAGTACTACCATTTCCACACGCATAAGATGCAGCTCCAACTACTGTTGTAACATGGGCATGAAAACCCCAGAGCCGGGAAGTCTGGTGGGAATTTGATGTCATCATCTGCAGTTAAAACACAGTTAAATCACTTGTTCTCAGCTGTTCTCAAAAGGCTTGCAACAGTGCATGAGAGAAAGTGCGTTTCAGGTGGTTAAGTCTTAGATCATGTTAGTTTCTCCAAGTGAAAAGAGCATGGTAATTTGCCCTGTGAAGGGAAGCAGTAACGAATGCACCAGTGCAGCGTGTGTCTTCGGACCAGTCTGACGGAAGGAGCGGGTCACTGCATCTGCACCAGCTGGAGCTTCTGAGTGACTTTCAGGGGCATAATATGTTTAGCAAGCAGCATGGTAATCTAATCAGTGAATGGAAAAGCATGACTGTAGGCAAAATGTGGCAGAATGGGAAGAATTCATAGTAAAAAAGGTAAACAAAGTCAAGTCCCCTCAGTGTCTCTGAACCTGCATTTTTCTATCTGCTTCCAGGGGTTGTAATTAATTTGATTGCTGTGTTATTAATCTCACTGCCAGACCTCTTAGTATCACATCAACAGAAATCTTGAGTAGCATTGTATCTTACCAGTGGTAAACTCCTCCATTGTAAATTGCTGCTTCAATGTGAGTTGAAGAAATGTGCAAAAGCATCTGGTCCTGTCTGCAGCCAACTCCAATCTGCAGCTCCTTGCTTTGGTAAGGATCCTGAAAGCAACTCCTGCTGCAGTCATGGACTGGGACTGAAACTGAACATTTTCAAAGCCACAACCAGTTTCTATTTAAGATGTCTGAAGTAGCAAGCTGACACCCCAAGGAAAAAGGCAATCCTTTTATGCAGTGGAGAAGCAATGAAAAACTGCAGAGTATGTTGATTTTCTTGAACAATCCTTTTAAATGGTCGCGGTATGAGAACATCTGAATGCTTTAATGTAGAGCATGATACTAAAATATGGTCTGAAATTACAGTAGATGCAAAATTAATACAGTAATTATATTAATTAATATATCTTCTCCTTTCAAAGCTATAAAAGATCTTGTGTGAAAATGGTGGACTCTGCCCTTAAAGGGCTTTTATTTAGCTTTTATCATATTAGGTCTAATAGAGAAAACAACATTGACAATAATGTACTATGTTTGACATAACATGAAATCCCATTATCCATCTCTCCTGGTATAGAGTGAAAAAAACAATTCTGGTGAGCTTTCATACCTTAAATTCAATTAATTCCTATTTTTCAGTCATTTGTAGCAAATCAGAACCTCTTCTAAAGCATTGGACCAACCTCCACGTTTGATTACACTGATGAAAACTTGGAATTATTGCCTTGAAATCAGAGAAACTTTAAGAGATGGAATTTGGCACATACAAAATGTGTTTTGGCCCATTACCTTTTTGTAACAAAAGGAAGTTTCATATAATTTTCATATAAATTCCTAAATAATTCTATAGATTCCAAAGGGAGACAATATTTTTTATATATTGGATCAAACTGATGGTATAAACTTCTTATGTCAAAGGCAACACTAAAAATTACCTTAAAGACAAGTAAAAGAAACTGTGCAAAGATGAGGTATGGAATAACCTGCCACAAGGGTAGAATCATGGGGAAATACAGGAAAAGACTATATATATAAAATGAAAGAAAATAATACAGCAAATGCATGCAAGGAAATTAACTCCCTTTTCTAAAGTTAGTTGAAAATTCATCTCTGCTATATAAAATATCAAGGGGTTTTTCTTTTATTAAATATTTAGAGTAAAATCTCTATTTAAAAAGATGCTGGGTACTTCTTTTGCATCCAATGAATATTCATTGGGAAGTTCATTGGTGGGTGCCTATTCAAAACTGAAAGATCAAAAGGGAACTGTGTCAATTTTGTCCTTTTCTGGGTTGACTGCTATTTTTTGATGTAATAAATTGCCAATTTCAGAAGGGTAAAGAACAGAAATGGAAACGAGTATGCCTTTCAGGAGACTTTTGACTGTGCTGTTATGAATAGTCCCCAAACAAACAGCTTGTTGCAAGCCATTCACACAGTAGATAGACATCCAATTGTTAGCCATGCAAATAGCCATATCCAATGGTCAGACAGCTGTTAGCTGGCTCTTAGAATGATTGGTAACCAGACTGTTGCAGAACTTACTCCTGTCTACAGGCTGCTGGGTCTCATCTTTTTCTAAAATCTTACTAATAAATTGAACACGTTTTATGGGATCACTGATGTTTATTGCCTCCCTTCTCGCTGTTTCTCTCAGTAACAAGTAGAAGACAAAATCAAAAAAAGAACAAGTACAAAAAACATGTTTATGGGCTATCTTTATAGACCAGGGTTTTATCCTCATAGGGATATTGTAGGGAAAATAAAAGCCTTTTTTGTGCAACCACTGCAACACTTGTATGTTTCTAAGAGCAACTATGTCATGCAGGCACACATGAACACACAAAGACACATTCACACATGCTTCTTATACACTAACACAGCTTTTTCTTAGTATCAAAGTCATATTCTGAAAATGCCTACACCAGGAGCAAATTTAGACTTAAAAGTTAATGGAAACAGACATTAGTACATTATAAAGTCTTTAATAGGTGCTTTTGTAGAACACACAATTGTGTACTCTTGATTGTGGATAGTTGTTCGTGTCTTGGTGAAGTTTTACATGTTGCAGCAAAAACCTGTCTAATGTAAATTAACTAAAATTCTTCAGATTAATTGCAAACCATATGGAAGTTGAAAGCTCACTGCACATCATGCTCCTGACAGTGCCCAAAACTGCCCAATTGTGGTGGGTGGACTGTCCATGCTGTTTGCAGGATTTGATCCATAAACCAAATGGTAACAGATAATAGGAAGAAGGTTTCTCTAATTTTAATTCAGAAATTTCAGATATTTTGGTAAATGGTATATATTTAATAAAATTTAGGTGTCTGGGTTCAGGCAACATGGCTGTTCATGGCTTCTTCCACCCATTCTCGTAGACTCTCATGACCTTCCTGTTCCCCAGATGAGGCCCTCATGTGCTGCCTCTCCACTCTGGTTTCCATTGTATCAGACTGCTGCTGTCTCTTGAGTCCTCACTTTGCCCCCTCCCCTTCCTGCACTGGCAAGACCCAAACATGTTGGCTGAACTCCACTAATTCCCCAGACACACTAACATGTCTCTGCAATGTGTCGCTTCCTCAGACCTCTCACTTCTGCAGGAGCAATGCATATTTTCCTGAAAAAGCTCTTATGGAGCCAGCACAGCTTCAGTAAAATGTAGTTCCTTGGTTTTGTACTGAATGCTGTAATAATATCATTGCTGAAACACACAGCACTCAGCAGGAGCCACAACTAACAAAAGTTAGTGGTGACATAGGTTTGTTAAATTAGATTTCCTTTTCTTCAGAAAATAATCTGGGGTGCTGCCCTCTGCTACCTGAGCACTTGAACTGCAAAGTTTTAAACTGAGATGGAGCCCTGCTGTGCATCTTTTAAAATTGCTGATTGATATGAAAAATGGAAGCAAAAAGCTAGAGCATAATTAAATAATGTTCTAAGTTGAAGTACTCAGTTTAGAGGATATAAATCAAAGTTTGAATCCTGCAAATGATTACTGAAGATTTTTTTTGATTCAGAATTAATTTTAAGATTATGCAGACACATAATCCCATCACAGTATGTTTCTTACATACAAGGTTATGTTGTCTCTTTATTTATATATATTTTCTCTGTTACTTCACACGTTTTTCTGGCCCAATGACATTTAAATTTTGCCAAAGAAATGGAAACAGAAACAGACAAACCAAAAACACACATATACAGCCATCTCATGCCCTTCTTGAGGCTTTGTTCAACTACCTGCAAAGGACATAATTCAGTGGGAGAACAGAGGTTCTTTCTAGAAGGTTTCTAGAAACTCTGCAGTTTTCCTGTATCAGAATGAATATTCAGACCAGACCATGTTTGTGGCCTCTCAAACCTCCCAATGGAATGTAAAGAGGATTGAAGTACTTATGTCTATGGGTTGCAGTAGGTAGCAAAGGTTAGGTACTGCATTACATGTCATCATGATACCTAAGTCAATCTAAAGATGACTCTCTGGGTATCCATTTCCCATATCTAAAATTAGGACAAAAAGTATTGTGCTGTAGCTTGCAGAGATGTTAAAGGTTAAAGATCATGCCATTAACAGAATGATTAAAATGAGATCTAAGATTACATACCATTCCCCTAAAAATATGAGCAGTTAAAACACAATTCAGAAGAACTGGAATAGCATTGAACATTTGTCACTGAACTACTTCTTTCTGAACATCATGGATGTATGCATTTAGGAGCATTTTGGCGAGAATTCCAAATATACTTAGAGACGAATAGGTTTTCCCTCTCACTCAATACATGGAACTGATTGTCAGTGTTCATCTTTTATTTTCCAGAACTATTTGAAATCTAGCAAATGCTTCCTCAATTTCAGCAGCCTAAACATATCCATTAATCAAAATACCTAGCTGGTATTTTCCAGGTCCTCCAGATTTCTTGACTGTATATCTTTTATGAATCACCTCAAAACTTGTTTAAATACTCCCTACAAAATATCAGATTTTCCTGTTGCCGGATGTGAGCTCATTAGGTGAAAATTACCATGAAAGAATTTTATGGGAGCTTCGATCTCATTGTTTTTTTACTAAGTATTATTTATGCATCCAGTGCCCCAGGTGTCTATGGAACCTAACAGGCAATTTAAAAAAAACCAAGGCCATAGCCCAATTAACTAAACAGCAGCTATTCAAAAAAAGGTGCAAGCATTTGGGAAAAGGGCAAGATGACAGGAATTACTGCATGATTCAAAGGTCACAGATATGCTTACTGTTACAGATGAAACTTGCCTGTTTACAGAAAACTGGAATGGAAAAGCTGGAACAAAGACTGAAGTGCTTAGCACTGGGTGCCTAACTGGAAGCTGAGGGCTTTGGAGAGAGATCTGAAAAAGGGAGAATCATTGTGCAGGGATAAGAAGCATGAAGCAAACAAAAGCATGTGTCCTTTGGGAAACAAAGAGGGTAACGGAAGTAGAATCTGTCGGGCTGCTGGGAGGAAACAGGGTAAGTCAATAGGGGGGTTGGGACAAACCTCTCCTTGGAAAGTGAGGATGAGAGACTATTTGCTAACACTCCTTGCTGTGCTTGAAGCTGCTCACTACACAGAGGACATTGTCCAAGCCACAAAAGAATTTGCTATCTGAAAAGCTGATAGTTTCATTTTATCCACCATGGTCCTTGCAACTTCCTTTGCCAAACTGCAGCTATGCCAAAGCTTCAGAACAGGCCGACTTCCAGTGTAAGAAATTGCTGGACTCTCAAGGTGAGATCTAGACTACAATTCACTAATTTCTTCACTGTAGTGACTATGCAATTAAAGGCTTTGCATAGAATTTATTACCCTTCTGCTTGACTTTGATAGGGGTCCCAGAAAGAAAGTTTTTCTCTTGAGTGAAGATGCATAAGAGTGAGGATTCAGTGCTGCTTTCCTGAACAAACCAGCACTTCAAATTTTGAAGTTGCAGCTTGTCTAAATATGACTCTCAACTTTGTTGTGCTCATTCTGTTTTTATGCAAATTATATATTTGATTACATGGGAAATTTACATGACTCCCTATTTCAAATGTCTTAGTAGCAACCGCAGAGATAGTGTCACATCTTCAACTCCTGGAAGTTAAAAGTAGTTCTTTGCTATAATTACCTTTCTTAACAGCAGTTGAAAATGTGATTTCTGCCTTGATTTTCTAGAATACGGTATTTTATTAGCTTCATGTATATTTTCCATAACGATCTCTTAATTCTGACTTTTAGTTGAAACATCAGCACTAAAGTTCAATTACTGCATCAGCTAATCTAAACCAAGAAGGACCATTAAGGTTACATTTTTTCATAGTGGCAGAGCATTGTAAATATTTCTGTTGCTGCACGTATGCTGTCTATTGTGTCAATTAGGTTTTCTCATATTCATCAGGACTGTAATATCTGTTTCAGTTAAACTGGCAATGGAAAAACAAAGCAGTTCCTTGATTTTGGCTGCATACACTAGTTAGCAAGATACTTTCCCTGGTAAACAGGTTTGAAGGATGCAGGTGTAGGCTGATCCTTTGTGACAAAGGTGCTGCTTCTACAGTCCTGTGTCCAGAAGTAGATGGCTGCAGGCTAGTATCCCTGCTTAACTTCCTGGATACAAGGAAAAGCAAGCCAGCCATCTCCTTTATTTTAAATTTACCTCTCTTTTTCTAAGTAGAACCATTAGTTTTTATCGATAGCACTAATGCTTTGCATTTAGACCAAATTACAATAGGAAAGGAGATGCTTAAGGGTAACTGGGTGATGAAAGGACTACATTAGAGTACAAGTCCAAGGGCTGCTGTTTCCTATTTGTAATGCTGAATCCACATGCAAGTCATATTTAAGCTATAAACGGTGGCGCCTAGGGAGTATACACTCAGATTGCCTTGAGAAACTAAATACTTTTATCAAATCACCAGATGGACTTGTGTTCACAAAACACTCTTGAGCAACGTGGCTTTTCTATATTCACCTTTAGATAATCCAGCTCTCAGCAACCTACACAATTAATATGTAACTCTGATATTTTATACAGACATAATTTTACATAGACATGCCTAATGCACATAATTTCAGACCACAGGTAATTTCACAAACCATGTATAATATCAGCTAGCCTCCATTGATCCTCCCATGTTTTAATAATCACAGATATTGTACCTTTCCAATACTTTCAACTTCTTACTCAGAGAACTGTGAGACTGCATCACCCATCTTCTTTCAAGACAGAAATCTCATTTGCAGTTGGGCAAGTTTTATCATTTGATGCTATGAAGTTTAACCTCCAGAAAAACATTACTGAAGAAGTGGTTTTGAGGACATTTCAGAATAAAGAGACAGGTCCTGTTAAAGGGAACAAACACATACATAGAGTGATTTTCAGCATGGCAGTAGAAAGAGACAGGTTTTTGAGTTCCAGGATGTCTCAATGAGGCAATGGTCTGTTTGGGTGAAACAACTTCCATCGTAGTAGAAGGAGCACAGATAAACACGAAGATGTTATTGAATAGACTTCAAACCATAGCAGCTGCATGGAGTTCTGGTAACTCAGATGTCGTTACTTGCAAAGTAAAAGGGAAGATACGGTTTTCTGAAACAAGAGAAGAAGAATAGTAAGGATACATGAGTTTAATTACCTCCATGTCTGTATGTATATTTGAGGAATTTGTCAAATGATCAAGAGGAATGATACAGCATCTGAAAATGATTATGGCTTTGGGGGCATAATGAAAATTCTGGTGGGTGGATTGTGAAGTGAAATCTAAGTTCAGCTATAAGAAAGAAATCTACAGAAAGATGAGATGCCCTTAGCATCATAACTAAAAACGAGCTCACAGCTATAATCTAACAGTGCAGGTAAAAAATAAGATATAAAGCTGAATGTAAAGCTGAAAATAATCATCAGTAACTGTAAAATCTGAAGTGATCTGAAAACTGAATATTCTTTATATCCTTAGTAAATGTTGTATACCTCTTATATGCTATTTTTGCACCTATCTATCAAAGTATCCAGGGTCAAGTGGCCACAGCCACAGCCGAAACAATTTAAATATTAAGGTAGTTACTAATATGACCTAATGTGAAGTGAAGAATGTGCATAAGATCTGAGCCACTCTAGGCTGCAACAAATTCCACTCTTTATGAACATGAATTTGAAAATAGTAATTATCTAAGATTGGATACGGATAAATATGGACAGTGATAGGAAGAAAAGAGAAAGGGAAGGAAAAGTAAGTCCAGTCTAACAGAAGGTAATTTAAAATTTACAGATGGGAATACAAAGTTTTCTTTTTAGGAGGATTCAGAAGAAAATACTTGGCTTTCACAAATATATGAGGAGTGTTTTTTTCTAAATAAAGAGAGGATAAGAATTGGTGATAATTTTCCCAACATCAGCCATTAAAGTCAGCTCCCTTGACAGATAATAAGAATTAAAACCCACTGAGAATGGAATTACCATGAATTTTGAATTATTCCTTGAAAATAATAAAGAAAATATAAACAAAAATGAAAAAAGTTGGCAATCTAACTGCCAACTTTAGCCTAATTTTGCTCAGTTTTAGTCAATGATAAAAATAACACAGATTTTGACAGAGTTTGGGTTAGGCTTTCAAAAAAATTCTTCTCTTAGAGGATAACTGAGCTATGAACCACAATTGCTTGGGGAAGAGTAATTCTTGCCAGATGAGTTTATTTGTTTTGTTTGTTTTTTGGTTTTTTTTTTTTTTTCCTTATGGGAAAGCATAACAAAATTCGTAGATGATGAGAAAAGTGGGGGAGGATGTTGTCTTGGTGGAATGGTCAGTGCAGTTCCAGTCCCAGTTGGCTTGGTTTGGCAGGGAGAGCTCAGTGCTCCTCTGGCTGCCATGGGGCTGTGAACACAACAGAACAGGGCATTTACCTGAAGCAAGGCACGTGGTGATCTGGTAGAGGCACAGGGTGACCTTCCTGAAATTTACTCACATGTAGAAGAGACATTTCAACACAGCCCTGCCTTTATGCCAAGGCTCTGTGCAGCAGCACCTGCCATGCTGTGGGCACTCACCAACAAGCACTAAGTGCTGATGCTAGTGCCCAAGGAGTATGTGGGACTGGAGTCTGAAAGGCTGGAAATACAAATTAAACACTCATTTACCATGAGAATGTGATATTTCCATCCAGTAACATGAGCAGACTTAATTCTTATACTTGCTGTGAGTCCTGCTTTGAAAGAAGCAGTGCTGAGACCATGGGTAGAAATAATACTGAGTGAACTGGATAGTTCATCTGAGTTTCTAAGATAATATGTCAGCCAAAAGAAGAAATAATTAAATTCACCTTAAGCTGTTAGAGAAATAACAATATTTGATAAGGAATACAACAATCAGCCCCTATAGAATTATAGGGCTATTAAACTTCATGAAACTGCATTGTCAAAAAGATGCATCACCTGCATAAAGCACAAAAGAAAGAAGAATGATAACTGAAGTAATGCCATCTAGGCCACATTTTACAGAATATAAATGTGCCAAGAAAATGAATTTTTTTTTTTTTATATTGCAATGCTGTGGATTTGATGTCTTACAGAAATAATTGTGATGATTTAGCAATTTTGTTGTTATATTTGCTGTATTTTTGTTAACTATTTGTCTTTTTACCTAAAAAAGATAGCTTAAGATTCCAACTTAAAAAAAAAAAAAAATCAAAACCCAAAACCTAAAACATTTCCTTGGAATGAAGAAATAGTAAAAATGTTCTTGAAAATATCATACTCAATGCCAAGGATGCCGTTAAGTCAAGAATTAACAGTTTTCTTTCTGATGAATAAATGAGAAACGGAATTCCCTCATATTTATGCTTGAGCTTGAGTAAATTCACATGCTCTAGCATTTTTTCTGCTTGCTGCCTTCATTTTGTTTGCTGAAAAGGACAAAAAGGCATAAGAATTCTGTGTGCAATAGGAGTTATCCCTGCATGTTATTGGGATGCAAGATTTTTCCAGCACTTGATGGAATGAGGGCCTTTGCACATGACAATTCTGGTTGTAGGCACTGAGAGAATCTCAGAGGGTGTCTCTGTACTGCATTAGCTGTGCCCAGATTTTTATTCACTGTGGCTTTGGTTGTGTCCATACTGCTTAATCCACCCCTGAGTTTCTCTGCTTGGCAAATTTGCTTCCTTGCTCAGGTCTGAGCCAATGTGTGAGACAACTTATAGGAGCAGTGTGGATGGCTGGGGAATTTAGTCTTGCATGCTGGCTTGAGCCATAAACCAGCATGGCTGTATAGACTTACCCATAAAGATCAGTGTTATGATGTCAGAGAGTAGCTGGGGATGCTGAGCCAAATGACCTCATAGAGGACTGAGTCCTGACACCAGAGACTTAGAAATAATTGCCAATATTATACAGAACACAAATAGAGCAAGTTTTCCCCACATATATTTACGCCTCAGTCGTGACAGGAATGGCTTAGTAAATACTGAAGGCAAGACTGTTACTCAGATATAATTTTCCCTCATCTCATCATCCATAAATTAGGAGTATACCCTGTTCTTGTGATTTTTTTTTTTTTTTTTTTTTTT
>VWZN01016989.1:239829-270828 GCA_013396955.1 Regulus satrapa | reverse complement strand
TTTTTTTTTTTTTTTGTGGTCATGATATTTGATACTTCCCTTCAAAACCCATGTTTTGGAACCATATGATTATATCAGACAAAAAAATTTCCAGTCCTTAAAACTGGGTTTGTGGTGTTTTGTTTTTAAAAAAGAAAAGCTATAAACCAGAACAACAAGTATAAAGACCCCAAATTTTTAGTTTTCTAAGCATCATTATTTCTGTGGCATGACATACCATCTGAGGTTTACAATATGAAGTTAACATCATGTAAAAACAAACAAACAAAAAGACTTTGTCCCCCAAGGAACCCAAACAAATTACTCTACAATTTGGTAACCACCAACTGAGTTTTGAACCAAGGACATCTATTTCCTCCCAGTCTTTTTCTTTTACCTTTTTATTTCTAAGTAACTCTTTTATTAAAACTGTTCCATTCTTTAAATGGTCCTCAAAATAATCCAGGCTTGTTGATGTTACATGGTATTTTCCATGAAGACAAAAATAAATATTCAATACAGAAAAATGCTAAAAAGGGTAGTTTAAAATATTTTATGGTAAGAAATATTTGAAACTTTTCTGGTTGGCTAGGAGTATGCAGTTTCTAAGCCAAGTGTCCAATCTGGGTTATGTAGTCCAACTCACTAATATGAAAGACATGAAGGTCTTTGGGAACTCTATAGCCTATCATGCTGTTTTCTGAACAGACTGTCACTCTGCTTTGTTGCACAATTACTTTTAGTGATTCACCTTATTAATGAGAGCAGAAGGGAAACAGCAAAGAAAATATTTCTCTAAAATGTTTTCAGAAAGGCCCACTGGAATTTGAAATGGGTCTTATTTGGTGTACTTTGCATAATTTGTTACACTAAATATGAAACAGATTTCAACTGCAGCTGCAGTGCATGTGTTACTCAGAAAAGCTTGGGTCTCCCAGAACATAACCATTGGCTTATTCAGGGTTTGTCAAAGCTGTATCTCTGGGCAGAATGACACTGAGTAAAGCACAATGGCACTGAGGATTTACACAGCATTTGCTCTCCCTTGCCTTTTTTTTTTTTTTTTTTTTTTTTTTTTTGGGAAAAACGCNTTTTTTTTTTTTTGGAAAAACTATATCATTACTTGATGTTTAAAGTACTGAAGGAGGGATCAGTTAATATTTTACCAATCTGTCAGATCAGCATTATTTTCATCACATGGAAACATGTGCAAGGAGATAAATACACACCTTGTCCTGTGTAGGGGATGTCCCTGGTTACATCCAGCTACAACCACTGCTCTATCACGACAAAGCTCCTCTGTAGTCAAGCAATGCCATGTGAACTTCAGTTTGAGCTGGTTTGAAATGGCTTTAATTAGGCATTACACTTCTCAGGTGCAAACGGTGACTTGAAGTATGTCTGTTGTCTTTGTCAATGTGGTTTGAATTAATGACTCTAACAAGAAAAGTAACTGAAATTGAATTGCTGTGCTGATGACAGCTTCCCAAAATTCAGTGCTTGCCTTCTGAAGTGGAGGGTGATCACTAGTGACTGCAAGCACAACCCTGGCAGACCAATCACAGCTGCTTTGTTAGTGCATACATAAGCACACAAACACACACACACACACACACATACACATATGTATATATATATATATATATGGCAATATCAGCAATTACACCTTATCAGTGAAAACACATGAGCTGTGATTAAAACTATTGTCTAATTACAAATATAGATTTAATTAAATAATAGTCAAGAGAAGATTTATAATACAGCTATTATAAATGAGGAGGTGTATTTTATCTCAGTGTCTTAATCTCAACAGCAGGATTCAGTGACAGATCAAGATGCATCTGCTCTGTACTACCCCAGTGTGAGTACATGATAAAAGAAGTAGACTCATGACATTTCTCACTGTTAAGGTAACAAACATTTCATGCTAAAAAACCTTAACTTTAGTTGTCCATTATTTGGCTTAAGGTTAATTTCCAAGCAAAGTCTCCCTGTGATTTTCTCTGCAACAGCTCTTGCTCCATTACATAGACCAATTCTGTGCACAGGAGGTACACTGGAGATACAGAGGAATAATTAATAAAGTCCTTTTCTAGATTCAAGAAATGCTGCAGATAAAAATTTTATAATGATTGACTCAAGCTGGAGACTTGATTTCATAAGTGCTTTGTTCATGTCCATTAAACTTCTATAACATTTACTACTTAAAATCTACCAAGAGTCTTGTTCTGAATGGATTTCTGTAAGGTGCATTCATTGATCTACTACTGTGCCACGACCTGGGATTTCACAGTACTTGAACCTACGATCTTCCTTGAGTAAAAGGTGAAAGAGAGCAGTTGGAACTAGTTGTTGATGACTGATTAGTTAAGAATTGGCTGAGCTAATAGGAAATGACATATTATTTTTGTTGACAAGGGTCCACTTTGTGAAGCATAGACTGGCATGCAGCTTGAGATGCAAATCTAAGAGGAAAAAATTTTGTGGAACTTGGATATATCTTTTTCCCTGGTGTTTTGGGGCAAATAAGTATTCCACCATGAGAAATACTTAGGTAAAGCCTGATCTTACACCAAAGGAATTCAATAATAATACTCCTGAGCAAAATCAAAATTTTCATTTCCAAGCCAAACCACTGATTTCCTGAAACACCATCTCTTCTCCTGCTGGCAGTTGTTCCCCTCTTAACCTCCCTTAAACCATCACAAACAGTTTCAGTCAGCATTATGGAAAATGACCTAGTCATCACCAGGTAGGATCAGATGACATGCAAACCAGGATTCGGTCACCCAGATCCTAAGATCCCTAGAGGGTCTAGCAGGAGGGAAGAATTTAAAATGTTAGGTCTTCAGGAAAGTGATGAGGGCATAGCTCCTACATGTAACTATCCACACATAGTTGCACTCTTCCCACATCTCATGACAGAAGTTGTCAAATGTCAAGAGGGAAGGCCTGTGAAGAAAGAGAGTCAAGTACACAAATGATTGTTGCATAATTATTCTCCATTTAAGAACTAGGTCTTTATTCTTATTTGTGATTATTTTTCATGTTTTTCACATGTGAAGTATCTTTGATCAGTGGTCCTTATAATAGCATGGGTCTGAACTTGGATCATCAGAGCTAGTCTCTGAGGAAAAAGGAAAAAGTTAGACACTGTCTCTCACATCAGGCTAATCCCCAGTGTCATGAAAATAGTAGGGTTTTGACTGGCTAGGGAGAGGAAAAGATCCAGTAAGTAAAAAATAAAAATATTGCCTTCTAAGTGCAATTGATAATTTCCTTTCAAGGCATAAGGTACACCACCAGTCTAGAGATTTACATTATCATGCAAATGAAAATGTTTACGTTTGCATGCTATAAAGTCTGCTTTGCTCTTTGTTTTTCTTTATTAAAACTTACAACTTGCAGAGTGTGGCTGAGCATTTCCTGTCTACTATTCCCAAATGGTTTTTATTTTTCCAGAAGAATGAGCCAAATCTATCTCATTTGGGCTGTTCTGCTATTATGGTAGAATCACCTGTCCCATTTGTTCCTTGCAAAAGAACTGAAGACAGTGTTATGTCTAGTGAATACACAGAAAAAGGAACTGATTTTAAAGACATTAACATCTCAGCTTGTTTCCTCTGGCTTGGTACCTGTCTAAAAATTAGGTGGATAATTTAATTAAGTTTCCCATGTACACAGTGAAAAGAAGGAAATAAGTCTAGAAAATTAATTATTCCTTCCTAAAATAGTTAGGGTGACTTAGCTTCTTCAAATGCTCATCTATTTCCATTGATTATATTATTGTCATGATTAAGTACCTGACATATATATCAAAAATTCAAATAGGTCTTGATTACTAATAAACAGATTTATGACCATGATGTGGAGGGTAATGGGCAGTTCACTGGTTTCAGCAGAGAATTCTGCTAAAGACAGTGCCTTCACTGATTTCAAAATCACTATGTTCCTTCTAGTTTTATTACCAGGTACAAGGCATAAGGACAATCAAGAAGAACACAAGTGTTACAAACTTGGGTGTCTGCAGTTATAATCAGTAGTATTTTCATTTGTAGTCAATGGATGTGCATTAGTGTCAAACCTTGAGTAGGCAGAGAGGAATTAAGAAATGGGATCTGATCCAAAACTCACTGAAGCCCATGCAGACTTTTCTCTGATCTCCTGAACCTTGGATCAAGCTCCTAGTTCCTTGGATAGCAGCAGTAGTCCTGCTTCTTAGCTGCCAACATTTCTGCAGTAGTTGCACTCCACTGCACCTAGCAGAAATATAGCATTGAAAGAAATGCTGCTCTGCTGAATGTATCTGTCCAAAACAGAACCACCATTTCTGTGGACATTTTCTCTCTCTTTACAATATAAAGAGAGAGCTAAGTTGGCTATTACAGCAACTGTGACTATGACATGTCTTTCTGTCTGTCACTTTTAGGTTCCTACCGTGTGTCACTATGCAGTAGAAGTGATTGAGCTGCCATTCCAAATAAGAGTGCAAAGATTTAGACCTTCCTTGTGGTTTTAGTGTCCAGGAATCACTCCACCTCTCCTGGCTTTAAGAGTTTATAAAATGAAATGAGATACTGGTAGCTCTATGAATAGGAGTTCTGCATTTCCTTTGCATTTATGTTTAGGATTTGTCTCCTCTTTTTGCATAAAATTTATCATTGTCTTATTTAATGACTTTACTGTAAAGCTTGAAGTTCAGAAAATAGACACAACTTTTTTTTCTAAATTGATGTTGATCTAGTTTGAGCTCAATGAGCAGGCTAAAATATGCAATAATGCGTAAAACTGGCAATGGCTATAGGAACAAATAAAACATTTATTTTCTCTTAAGGCTTAGAGAAGATAATAGGAAACAAAAAGAGCTAGAAATTTCAATGGTTTAATGTTGTTTCAATGCTGAGTTTAAGTATAAAAGAATCTCTGAGGCTCTTCAGGATGTGCCAGCAGGTCAAAACACTTTCCAGTTGCTCTAACTACTTCTTAATAAAGTGGAACTGTTTGAGGATTTGACAAGTCCCATGGGTCAGGAAACACATATTAAACAGCCTTAGAGAATTTTTCTCTTTCAGTATTGAACCAATATTGTATGACATAAAGAGTGATCCCCCATTCTCCTCTCTGCCATACAGAGATCTCTTTCAATGTCTGTTCTGAGTGTGAGGGTAGAAGGACATTCCATCTTAACATAAATCCTACTCAGTTCCAAACTGAGAGGGGAAAGAAAAAAATAAGAAGACCATATGGCAAGGAAAAAAAGTTTAAAAAGAGGAAGGGAAGAGAAATAGAAAAGAGCAGGAATACTGAAAGAACAAGGACAAATCAAGTAAAGGGAAAAAAAATTCCTCTTTTTCTTGCTTTCAGTCTTAGTTTCTCCCTTCTTTTTCTTTCATTCTCCAATTGCATTGTTTCATCTATTCATCTATTCCTGCTCTATAATCTCTCTCACTTTTTTCTTATTTTTACTAATTTTACATAAGTGCCTTAAAACAACTCTATATGATGTTTTAAATATTTGTTACTTAAATCCAAAGACATCAACATGATGTGTATTGTTTTTATGCGAGAGAAGATGTTTTCCAATTTTCTATCATCTCTGCCAGCAGAGATCTATCAGGATGTTGTCTGAGCAACTTCTCATCTCCAAGCCTCTGTGTCACTCAGCTATCATCTCAGCAGCCACAGAACATCATCATTTGACCAAACTTCATATCCAGAGGCAGGGTAAAAACAGAGACAGAGAAGTTTATCATTACCTGTACAAATATTTACTTTATAAAGTAGCTGGGTAAATCAAATCATTCCTCTTTCTTGCCACGTCCCTTTTTCTCAACCATCTTATTTTCTTTGCATTCAATATTTTATATTTATTTCCCTTTTCTCTCTTTTGCTGTCAACACTTTCCCATTACATTTTTACCAATTTTAACATTTCAAGAGATTTTTCTTCCTCTAAAACAAAGAATTATCTCCCTGTCAATGTTTTTCTATTCCATTTTCTCTAACATCCTCAGTGAATAGCCCTGACATCAAATGAAATTCCTTTGAAGACATTTTGCTTTGCCAGTCAATCAGGAATACTTAATTTCTGACCCTAATTTCATGCAGTTATGTGTCCTTCACCATTTGGCCAAACCTGCTGCTTTTTTGTACACATAAAATCATTGAATCAGTAAGGTCAGAGAAGACCTCCAGGATCATCAAGTCCAACCTCTGAACAAACCATAGCACTAAATTCCAATTATGTACAATTACCTTCACAGGCCCTGCACTCATTCCTTTCCCTACATTCCAAAGCAAAAGTTTGTATGTCAAGAGGACTAGAACCAGGTGACTGTCAGAGTAGATGATCCAACATTTTTCAGTTTTAAAATCTGTGAATAAGTTGCAACAGATAGAAAAAAAATATATTAATTGACTGTTTTGATTTCTTTTGTCTTTGTTGCTGGAAGAGGGCAGAATGTAGACATGCACAGTACATGTGTAAGACTACTTGTTGAGCTAGATTTAAAATAAATGGATTTTAAGAGTCATTCTTAGAAGACCCTGACAATACTGATAATTTGTAGTTCTTTAAATTTTTACCTTTTGATGTTTTGAATAGTTTTATATTGCAGAGTAGCTGATTTTGGCTGATGCAACACTTCTCTACTATCATCAGCTCCTGGGAAACGTCTTGTTTTGAAACCACTTTCTGTCCATTGGATGCGAACCCTGCTAAATTGTACTGTAAATGGGCCATTTCCATTGGATAACCATCACTCCCTCAAGACTGGAACTATATCATTACGTAATTTTTTTTCAGTCTATGTGCTGCAACTCTGATTAGGCTAATATTAGTCTTCTTTTCCTTTTTTCACTATCAACATCGAGGAATTCTGTCTAAAGTCTATGTCTGGGGCTTGTTACATGAACAGGAATCTGGCCATTCGAGTTACGTTTCTGTTAATTTGAACTATTTCAGGCAATAAATTACTTCTGCAATTGATTAAAAGCTAAAGATCAAGGGTACATCCAATCTACAATGCTGTTAATTGTATGCAAGGCAGGACACAATGAAAGATCCTCACAACTATAAAATAAGATAGTTATAAGATGAATGTTTAGAAAGTTTAATTGTTGTTTTCTGGTTAGGTTTTATGTGCTGTACAACTTCGCATCAGATTATAGAAACAGAACATAGCTTGTTAAGATAAATGACTCTCAGTGGTGTCACACATGAATAAACCACTAAGAACACGGCAAAGTAACTTTTAGAGGTATCATTCCACTACTTCTATGAATGGATCAATTGGTCTGATTACATGTTTTGTGAATCAAGATGGATTTACAATATCATTCCATTGAGCTGCCCTTCTGTGGGAACTGAATGCAACTGAAATAACATAAATTGCACTCATCCTGAGTAACTGTAAAGTTTGTGGCTTTGTAATAGTAGCAATTTTTAATTAACTAAGGACTAGGCCAAATTAATATGACATTAGTTTTTCCATCTAAAGCATAATGCTATCAGTTTGAATTAAATAATTGTTTAAGTACTTTCATAGGACATCTTAATCATGTCCCTTCTTGTGACATATTGCAGAATTGGGAAAAAAACCCAAACCATAGTATTTTTAGTGTTTTCATTAATGTGCTGTGAGATCAGTGTGTTTCAACCGACATCATCAACAGCAATGCCATAGCTCTCTGTTGATATGATAGAGAGGAAAGCATTGTGGAAAAACCAGAACAAAACCACAGACTGTTTTATGTGTAGTGTTATAGCATGGACAGCTAACCATCCTATTAATAGATGATCTCACAAATAGCCTGCTCAGACCATATAAAACTTTATCAAATGTATGAACACCTTAGACTGATCAGGTAATTTACTGACTTTTCATCTTTTCCCAAATTAGCTAATTATTAGAAATGACCATTTAGCAAGACATCAGCTGCTGAGTGAGAGCCTTATTCTTACTTATCTCACTGTACTTGAGCCACGGAGCTTCTTCATGCTAAAGAGGTCACTATTAATGCAACTGTTCTTTATCTTTCTGAAAACAAAATCATTACAGTCACTACCCCCAAAAGAATGTAACCTTATCTTTCTCCCAATGTCACAAACAATCATTTTTTCACACCTTTTCAAGCCTGACTCTCCAGTTCCTGACAGTCTGTTCTTACATCTCCCAAAGCAAGCTGCAAATACAACCCCAGAAAGCTGTATTTTATTTTGACCTGTTCCTCTTTTCCTTTGGAAAAAAACCCTGAAGAACAGACAAGCAAGTGTAATATATTACCTCTGGTGGCTTAGCTGGACAGCAGCAGGGGCTTGTAATAAGGATGTGGTAATACACCACAAGGAATCTGTAGACTCGTAAAACTTGACCTTATAAATCTCTACGTTTATCAATTCCATACAGCAGCCACTCCCTGTGGTGGAAGTCCCAGACCAATAAACCTGCAGTTGATAACCATACAATTTATCCTCAATTTTTCCCTCCTGGCCAGCTAATCATGCTACATTAATAATGTCTGTAAAAAATTGAAATGTCACTATAAAATAAAGATACCATCTGATTCTTGTTGTTACTTTGCATGTAATTAAGAAATTGAGCAAACAACAACTAGTGATATCTAGGATTCCTACTTTTTTATTTTTTGTTCATATTTCTTTGTTTAAAGTTCCAACTCTCTCACCTGAAAACTGCTTTACTGTTGGGTTTTGTTTTGTTTTGTGGTTTTTCTTGGGGTTTTTTTGTTTGTTTTGTTTTTCCTTGTTTTGGAATTTTTTGTGCGTGGCTTTTTGTTTCTTGGTCTCTATTTTTGTTTAATCTATCTTCCTGTAGTAGACAACTCCCTTCTCTAGGAGACCATTTCTCTAGGTAACCCTTCAGAAACAAGAAAAGATATTTTTTCTGCAGGCACCTCTACAGTGCTCTGCTGGGCAGAGATGTGTCATGGACACCCAGCAGCTTCTGGGAGGTCACTTCATATAGAGGGCACACAGATTTGGTGCTAACGACCATAGTCTGATTTTCTTCTGAACACAGTGTTTCTAAACCTGATTCTATCTTTGCCTGTTAAAAGTGCCAGAGAAAACACCATAATTCATTAATCTCACTCTTATTTCCTCCACACAGCACTTCACATTCTGGATATGCTTCATGATGAGAAGCAAGAATGATTTCAGATTTATTCTGATCTTCTGAATAAGAAAACTGATTTAGAATAACCCTCCAAAAAGAGAATCTGAATTAATTTAAGATATTCTGTTTCATTCTCTGATGCAGTTTTATCTTGGGTGGAATGGCTGTGCATCTCAACTTGATAGCTGACTCCAAAGAATATTCTGAAGATCAAAGATGAAGTGGAAACTTTGTCCAACTGTAAGCAAATTAATTAGCACTCTGCAAGGCAAAGTATGAGAGGGTTAATCCTTGAAAGTGTTAGCATGTGATTTAGAGAATCTAATGGAGACATCAGCCATCAAAAGGGACTCAAAACTGCATGCCTTACATTAAACATGATAGTTGAGATCATCAACAGATTTTGCCTTACTACATTTTGCAAGAAAATAGAGTTTCTTCTACGGAAACTGTTGCCAGAAGTTTAAAACTGAACAAGCTGCACATTTGATCTGCATGTCATCATGAGGCAGATCCCAGTTCATTGGACAACATCCTGTATTTTCTGCCTGAGGAATATAAAACCAAGAAGAAAACAGAAATATATGTTGCCTCACCAACGCTTCCCTTTACTTGAAGGAGAGGGAGGAAATAGTCTGCCCTGAACAATAAAGAAATATGCTTATTTACTCCTAGAAGTAACAGAGGAGAAGGGATGAATAATAATTCCTCAAGAGACAAAACCTTACTGTGACTTTGGTTACAGATGCACTCACACACCTACTCTTATTAAAGGCAAGACACAGCTCATAAATAGAATTCCAGAGAATTCAGAATATTCAGGACTTGATTTTATATTTAAGGAAACTTTGTTCCACATGCATGAACAAAGGCACACCAGACCAATAGTCACTCAGATTGCCAAAACATTAAACAAGACAATGCATTTTTGGAAGAAAATGTTTTGAGGGAAAACAAAATGGAAAAAAAAATTAAAATCCAAACATGATTGAATTTGCTTTGAGTTTATCCCCTTTGTTTTTGCTCAGGAAGAAAAACCCTTCTGTTTTCAGAAAATCAGTTCTCCTTGAATATGTAGTCACCAGAAAGAGCACCAAAAAAGTAATAATGACAGCTTAACACAACAGCTTTTTTTTCCAGTGTTATCTGTTCCCTAAACACAATGTAGAAAAACAAAACTTGGAAGATTCTTTTTTCATATAGCTGGGCCTTTTCTAATATTATTTTTCTCCAGGGCTCATTTCTCTTCAATTTGAATTTTTAACTAAGGTGAAATTATATTCTAGTATTTTAATAATTTTTTAATCTAAAAATGTATTTTAAAGATATGTTGATAAAGTCACAGTTCTCCTTGCAAAAACAATGCTGTAATATCCTGTCTTCTTCAATGACTGGCAAAAATGCCAACAGATTTTACCCCAGGCTAAAATTTTTCTTAAAGACTTTTCAGATATCACACCATACATAGCAAGAAATAGCAATTTTCATGGATCTCACAAACTATGTTGTAGTGTAACATGTAATGCATTTTAGACAAAACTAAATGCTCAGTATACATTTTAAAGCTATTCTATTCTATTCTATTCTATTCTATTCTATTCTATTCTATTCTATTCTATTCTATTCTATTCTATTCTATTCTGTTTTTCCCTTTATCAAGATCAGCATAAAAATCAGCCAGTATTTGAAATGCTTATTCAAGCTAGAATGTTTTTTATTGCATATATGTATACATAAAAGAAATGGTAAATTGCAAACTGGATCTGATTCTGCAGTGACCACTAACCACAGAAGTTAAATTTCTTCTTTCTTTTATAGAAAGTTGATCTGCCAGTCCTTCAGAAAGTAATTCTGCCTCATCAAACCAGTTCCAGGGAAGAATTTCATGTCCAATTATTTGAATGACTAGGATTATGTATGTAAGGTCCTCAAATTCAAATGTTTGTCATCATCATATATTTTTTTGCCAGTTGATTCACACAAAATATGTCTACATCACATAAGGGAGAGTAGTGAAACATTCTGTGAGTGCTACCAGCTCACCAACACGGATTATTCTCCTTAGCAAAGTGCCTGGAAAATTAGGTGTGATGGTTTTTCTGCCTGAGCTGGCTTATGCAGAAACAGTCCAGGTATCAGCCCCCAGTGCTCTCCAGGCATTGCAGTGCTCAGGTTAGCTGTCACAGATCCATCTCTGGCAGCTCTGCATGGCCTTGTGGTCAGACCAAAGCAGCATAATCACTCAAATATTTAAGCAGTCTAAGCCTTTGGCAGGGCTCTGTGCCCTCCTGAATCACACTTTCCTCTCATCTGCACTTCTGCAGAAGCAGTCAGTGCAGAGCGCTGCCACTGCCCTGAGAGGGGCACTGAGTCCCTGCAGCAGCTGGTGCAGGTCCTCAGGAGAGTGTGAGTCCATGCTGCCAATTAGCTCCCACACGCTGAGGAGGCAGAGGAAGAAATTTGGAAAGGAGTCTTTTCTGAAAAGCCCCCTACCATTGTTGTTGGAGTCTTATTTTCAGACAGTTCCAGTCTTAGATTTTGCTCTGGAAACTCTCCAGTCCCCTGAGCTTCACCAGGGCCTGTCTACAGAGGAAAACCACTGAAATAGTTATGTTAGAATGGCCACTCAGGGATAGCCTATTCTTGCAGAAAAGTGATTTAATCCTGGAACAATCACTACTTTTCCAAATAAGAGTCACCATTCTAGAAAGAAACCCCTTATTCCAGGAGAGAGTTCACATGGGGATATATTTCAATATAAGCAGTGCTCAATAGACCATATGAACAACTTCAAAATGTCACATCTAGAGAAATAAATGCCACCGCTAAAAGATTTGGAGATTTTTTTGGGTTTTTTGTCATGCAGTTCATATTTTGATTTCTGCATTAGATACTTTCTTAACAGATCTTGTAGTGAGATTGGGACACAATTATGCATATTCTTTGTGTAGTAAATTTTAAAAATCCCACTTAAAAGTGAAAGTGTCCAAGATTTTGTTTCTTTTTACAGAGCAACTTAGCTATTCTCCACAAGTAAGAAGAAGGTAAAGCTTTCCTTGTCTGTCATGATCCTCTGAGTTAGTTGGTACATGTGTGAGGCTCTTTTTCTTACAAAGTACACCATGAAATATGGGAATTACTCAGTATAGATCAAGCTGCATAGGCACAAGGAAGGAGAACTGCCTGGCAGATGGAGCAGTGGGCTGATGTTCCAGAAGCAGATCCTATTTCTGGTCCCTTATTGAGTGCTGCACAGGCTTTAAGGGTTGCATTGTAACATACCCAAAGAGCTCATGTGGGATGCACAAACTGGGTATTTTTATGCAATTCGTATGTTCATCAAATCTTAAATGCAATATACATTAAATATTTTTATTTCTGGTTGTCTTTCCCTGTGTCTGTAATCATTAGACACTTTGCTATTATATTGTTTCCCATGATAATAACTGACGAGTGCTTCAAGGTACCCTGAGGTACCAGCAGGGCAAAGCAGGACACTTGGTTAATTTGTTTGTGTGATGGAGATTATAGTAAATCTTGACATTCTCAACTATTAACAACAGCAGAAATCACTATTTGAATAATCTCTTGGTTACCAGTTATAGTAAATGCCATTTCCAAGTAATTTTGTTGATAAAAGTAATAGATTTTTAGGGGGAAAAAAAATCAACTGATTATTCATTGCAGTGTGTATTGGCTTCTGTGGTTGTGTGGGGAAACAATCTTGAACATAATTCCTTGTGACTGTTTTACAGAACTGGGTTCTAGAACAGGAGAGCATTTGAATGTCTGTAAGGAGCTGCTTTGGTCCTCAGCAAAGAGAATAGAAATGTGCTCTTAAAATAAAACAAGAACTCAGGAGACCAGCCTTGTGATGAGATGCTAGTTCTGAGTCGCTTCATTAGTCTGTATTTACTGGAGAAAGGTGAAATGTGCCATTCACCTCCAAGGTGGGAGAGACAAACCAGTTCTGTCCTTCTCCCCGGTGGAAGGAGGTATTGGGAGGAGCACCCAACGCCTGCTGCGGGGGCAGTGATGAGGAGGGCAGGGCACAGCTTTGGGACCTTCTGGCCAGAGAACCAGGGGACTCCTTCACATCCCTATCCTAGAAAGGCTGCAAAGAGCAAAGAGGTCCAAAACCTGTCCTTGTGGTACCAAACACATTGGGTTTGCTCTACAAGGGGACAGTGCTGGCACTGCACCCTGCGAAATCTCCATGTTTTCTTCAGAGTTTTCTCTACAAAATGTAGAGAAAAAGTGTAGGTTTTTTTTTTTAAACCGACACAGTTCTAAGGAAGCTGTATTGCTTTATTTATTTGCTCTTAGCACCAGGCTACAGAAGAATAATGTGTCAAAAGGAAGGAGGCTGGGCACATTTGATGAAGGAAAGTATTTGTTTTGGGTGAATGTAAAGTCCTAATTTATTCAGCATATTTTTTAGGTCTTGCTCTTTATCCTTTTTTAATTAACTCATCTCTAAGCTTTAAATCTTGTACAAAAATATTTTATTGGAATTTCATTACCATTGTTTTCCTTGGGAAGGCGGCTTATAATCTTCATGATATTATTGTAAAGCCATCACTAAGCAACATGCTTTGGCATTTGTATCAGCCTTTGTCCACCTCCTTCCCTCCACCCAATTGCACACATTTGCATTTACTGTTAAAATATTATGGATGCTGACACCAGTTTAGCCACAAGACCTGGTGTTAGACTGTCTCTAATTGATTTAATTATTCATAATTGCTCAGCTGGGGCTTATGTGTACTTCAGCATGATTAAGGGAGAACATACAAGTCTGCAGCTAATGATGTGTTCCATCATAATTTACAACCGTGAAGTCGCTAGAGCTAAATTGCATAGACATAGTACATTTCTAATCCTGTTTAAAATGGGTTTTTTTTTAGATCTTGCCAGACCAAAAAAAAAAAAAAAAAAAAAAAAAAAAAAAAAAAAAAGAAAAAAAAAGAAAAAAGAAATAACCCAACCACAGTTGTGATGCTTTTCATAAATGAGTTTTAAGGAAGGATTGAAATTAGTATGCTGTCTTCTGGTTCCTTTAAATTAAAATTATCAGTAAAATCAGATCAACAGATCCAAGTCCATTGCAGATGTGATTAAAACACAATGCATTTTTTTTTTTCTCCCTCCTTTCTAAGTGCACTTGCTTATCCCTCCTTTCTACTTGCTCATCTTATGCTAAATATGATGAAATTTTCTGTGAAAGAATTTAATGTGAGTTTATTTAAAAAATAAAAGTAACTTCTGTCAATGTGATGCATGAAAATGATCACACAGTGGCTTCCTTAATTGTCACCAAACATGTTTCTGTAATTAGTTCAAGACAAGCAATTCTGACAATACCATGTACATTTTAAGGGACAACATCCCTGAATATTATTACTGAGGGATGGTGCTTTTCTTGTCTTTCAGCAGTTCCTTACAGATGGTGAACACTATTGGGAAAAAAACCCAAAGCGACACAATAGCAAAAATACTGAAAATGAACAGGATTTCCAGTGCAACTGGCTAATTTCAGACAGGGTCTCCTTTTCTCCTGACTGGGAAAAGAATAATTTGTCGGAAGGGCATGTGTCAGGAGAGGAAAAGGGTGTTGCAGTATGCTGTGAATGATGAATATTTCTGAGATTTCTGTAGCCTTACCATTGTTTGCATAGAGTTCAGCATTTCTTAAAATTTCATTCAAACTTGTGTCTTAACCAGAGAGAGAAAGCACAGTTTACAGGATTATATTCAGTTTAATATTAAATTAAATGTTTAGTCAGACTGGCAGGCAATGCAAACTAGAAACTGTGGCATCACTGCTGTGGTAGAAGGGCAGCGTGGCTTTGTCTGGAGCAAGTCTCAATTGTTGCTAACATGGCATTAACTGTCTGCAGTTCTTTGTATTTTGGATGCTTCTGAATAAAGAAGGTTACAAAAAGAAGGTTCTCCCCCAGGTCCTGGTTCCTAACACCCGCTCTTCTTTTTTGGACCTTGGAGAGACACAACATCCAGCATTTAGGACTGCAATGCATTATCAGAAGGATGTAATCACAATTATTTATTTAAGCTGGTTCTGAACCAGAGAATCTTGATATGAAGCTGGAGCCAGTAAAGGCTTGAAAAACTACTGACAATAAGCAATTCTTCATGGAACAAAACTATTACAATAGAGGGTCTTTGATCTTGCCTGTCTCCTGTTGCCAATTGAACTTTGTCACCATGCACTGTCATCCACAAGGGAGCACTTTTGAATTAAGCAGTCTACAGCAATTTAGTCTGTTCCAGCTTTGAAGTGCCAACATCAGTCAGGCTAGTACTAACTTTTTTCATTAAATTTTTTTTGAGTTCTCTTAGGAGTTTAGCAGTCCTGGCACTTAGATAACTGAAGTCAAGGAACCAAGGCACTAAGACATCAAAAGCAAGAGGGGCCCCTAAAATACAAATGTGAACAATCATTAGGCTCTAATGGTGCACTTCATTAATGTCCACTTCAAAGCAAAAGTTTACTGACTTTGGGATTGACTAATTTACACATTGTGGGAAATTGCTGCCAGCCATGCATGTAACCACTAAATGTTTCTGGAATAAATAGAAACGCCCTCTTCCTTCAGAAATCAGGAACTGCAAACTGAGCCTTTAATTGCAAGATGGCCTTTCATTTGAATCGGAATGGAAAACCTGTCTAGCACATAAATCACTAAAGCTGTGTGTAGTTATCATACAGACACACAGATGTCAATCAGCAGCCTTTTGCAATTTTCTCTCCCTCCCCCACACTCTGCAACCAAGCAGGAATATTAGAGCATAGTCTGGTTTCTTTCAGACACGTTCATTTATTTAGTCTTCATGAATTCTCATTTTGCTTTGCAACCTAAAGCAAGTAAGTAAAAATAAGTAAGTAAAGTTCTAAGTAAAACTGCTTACTACAATGCTCAAAATGAGCGTCTACTAAAATCTTAGTGTTAAAGCCTGTGTGAGTAAACAAAATACCCCTATGCCAATGAATTGCATTCACATTCAATGATGTACTAGTCTAGTTATATAAATTTAAAAAAAAAAAAAAAATCATAAACTAGACACCAGAGTTAAAATCATAATTCAGAGAATCAGGATGGAAGACTACTGTGCTCAGAAACATCTACAATACATGAGCTGTCTAAGCAATACCCTCATGCAGAAATGCCTAAGATGATGTGGGCCAGTTTGTAAAAACTGAGCACATGCAACCATTCTTCTCCTGTCAGTAAGGATTGCCTACAATACAAAATGTGGTTGTGTTTGAATGGAATTGTGATAGCTGAGTGAGAGGACGGGAGGCCAGTCACAAGTTAGAGGTCAATGGAAGCCAAGAAAAATTGTGTTCAGCTGATGCTATGGTGAAAATAATTTGTCCTTGTCTAAACACTAACCACTAAGAGATGGTAACATCCTGCCATCTAACTAGATTGCTTCCAATCTTGTTCCAGCACAATCAAATCTTTTATCTAGACAAGCCTCACTGTGACTGTAAAATCTCAGCCACTCTGAAAAATCAAGATGTTGGCTCCTAATGCCTAAAAAAGCCTAAAACCCATTTTTCTTTAAACAGATCTGTATAGGATTGCCAGAAATCCACACTTTAGTGGGAAGTTTTTCAAAAAGAAAACTTTTGGATATGTATTGGGAAAAATTCAGGGAGAAATTGTTGCCAGGGTTATGATGAAAAATAAGGAAAATAGTTATAATGTTTCTGCTCTATATTTCAATTAACTTTCTTAATGTTTAGCAATTACCTCCTTGTTGCAACATTTTAATAAAAGTCTGTGCCTTCATGCCTGGTAGGGAAGCTAACTTGCCATGGGCAAGAAGGGCTTTTAAAAAAAAAAAAAAAAAGGAAAAAAAAAGAAAAAAAGAAAAAAAAAACACTTAGCAAACCACAAATTTCAGAGACCTAGTCACATCTGTGTTTTATCAGCTTTTTCCGGATAGTATTACACCAAACAATTGTCTGCAGATCGGTAGACAGCTGAGACTTTAAAGTGCTGAATTACTGAGAAAATGCTAGAGATAAAAAACAGCACATGTATCCTATCAATGTAATGAAACCAACCTGCTGCTAGCGCCATAGTGCCTTAGTTCTAAGTACCCTGTAGAGGAACGGAAGGCTTTCATTTAACTCTTAAGAGGAAAGCAAGGGAAAGAAGAGTAAAGGTCATCTAATACCCGCCTTAATCACAAAACTGAAATGCTCTCAGATATATGAAGGGAGGAATGCTTGGTGTTCAAAACGAAACATCAACTTCAGACAACAAGAGTGGGCCTGATCATACTGGGGGTAGCATTTCCTGCTGGAAATTCCCAAGACTTCGGCTGATGTCAAGTGGAGTTATAGACACAGAGCATGGCAAAAAGCTGAAACAAAAAAACCTGGACACTGAGGCACTGCCACATAAAGGCCGATTCAATCTAGCAGAAAACACTCCAACAGAAGGTAGATTCACTAAATCAGCCAGAAGGTACACTGGAAATGAATAATGGATATTTCCTGAATGGAGCATGGTTATTAAGCATCATAGCTACTACTCAATGACAGATGTACAAGTTGAAGTTCTGTTCAGAACAAAAAAAATATATACCACAGTGCTGTTTGGTTTCTTGGAGGTTTTGGGGTTTTTTTTCATATGGTACTAGGTTTGCATTGCATTATAGATACCAGGTTTACTTGGCAGATCATGATACTCAGGTGTCTGAGTTGAAAAAACTCAGAAAGTACTTGGCTGCTCTCACTGAAGGCAGTGATAAAACTTCAAGGATGGAGGCAGTTCTTGTTCTTCAGAGTCCTTTAAAAAAAAAGGAAATCAGCAGGAGTTTGTGATTTGTTTCATAAATGTTCAAATTTTGCTCTGCTGACTTCTACTGGAATAAGAGCTAGCCTAAAATGACTGCATAACACTACAAAAAACTTTAGCCTTACAGTTCCTACACTTCCGCTGTAGCAAAGCCCAGAAATTCCAATGAGAACTGGTCTGTTGCACCAGCTACTGTACAACAGGAACTAAATACACTAAATTCCACAGAGAAACTATGGAAAAAGACCAAAAGGTAATGAGTGAGGAAACAAACCAGGTTGTCAACGTAAAGCTTTTTGTATTCATATATATTTTAATCGGGTTTTGATTAAATATATGAAAGTAGTCTTTCTCCACTAGTCCCTCAGGCTCCAAATGACTCTCAATTAGCCATTTAAAGTTAGCTAATTTTTGTCTGTTTTGTGGTAGAACCATAGAAGAGACACATGAAAGAGGAAGAATATTTACTTCAGGCAAGAAATTCCTAGCTTTAGGAGCAGTACAGGGAAAAATACAAAGACAACAGAGACTTTTATGAGCAAACAGAGAATATACCAGCTGAAGTGGGCAGCATGGGGAAAGTGTGAGAGATGAGAGTGGACAAGCAGAAAAAGTAAAAGTATTATTTTTAAATTCAAAAGTGATTTTGAAGCCTTTGCAGTAAAACATCTGAACACACCATCAATACCACCACTAGACCTAATGCCTAATATTTCAGTTGCATGAGTGTCTTCAGCTGAACTTTATACAGGAACACCATTTGTGTTTATATGGTTTTTATATATGTATATATCTATATCATCTATATTCTCCACATTGAGCTCATCATGGACACATACTTGAACTACACTTGAACACGTGGAATAAAATAAAAGATGAAGTACAAAACACTGATTTCATGCATTTCCAGTTAGTTCCATTTTAATTCACTCAATTATTCAATCAAGTGCAATATAAATTCACCTTATTGTCACCTAATTTAATACATTCTCCAGGGAAATATAGTGGAGAACAGAATAGCTTGTAATTTATTTTTAAAGCTCCTTAATTAAATGTCCAAATCCCCCCAAATGACATGGAAGTATATAAAATGGACTTTTATGCACCAAAATTCTAACTAAGATTTGGATTATGAGATTGAGATGTCATGCATAAATTAATTCTAATGAATTACTGGGCTTGGTCCATCCTGAATGTTCTCTTCCACAAGCCTGTGAGGACATTTCTACAGTCCACTCCATAGGTTAGTGTTAATCAACCAAGAGGTAAACAGAACTACTTACAAATTTTGTATCAGATAGATATTCTCTGTTAAGAGAAGAGAACATTTAGATATAGAAAGACTATCCAAATATTAAAAGATCAGAGTAAATTTCAAACAGCTTTATGAACAGAATATTACTGGAATCACCCAGTGTATTATGGTTTTAGGGAATTTAAGTGATGAAATTAGTCCCATCAATACACAAACATAGAAGATTTTGTTTTGTTTACAAAGATAAGATTTCAAAAGTTTCCAAGCAATAGCGCATGTCATTCACTTATTATTCCAATTCCTTTTTTCTTTAATGCTGATTGATTTGAAGATTGTCTTTAATTCAAAAGCTGTTTTCATTTTAGTTTTCATCTTTCTGTCATGTTCTAAATGAGATGAAATTGAATTACCCTCAAGTATAAACAAAAGAGTTTTGATTTTCTTATTTGCTTTATCCCCCAAAGACTACAAAGTTTGCAAAGACACATCTTTTCATTTCCCCCACCTCTAATCTAGAGACCATTCTCCATGAGCAGATGAAAATTCTGTAATATCAGTCATTTCTTACACTTAGGGCATCAAAATGGCAATATTTCTTATCTCCCAGGAAATGCCTATGGCTTACATATTTATAGTTAAATTATCTTGCATCACAGTTTGTGTGCAGTGGGACTCTGCACTACGTGATACTTGTCTCCTTCTGATGGGCAGAGGCTGTTCCTTCATTCAGTTGCTGTAACTCAGCATTTATCTGTGAATTAGCTTAAAAGCAGGTTGTTAAGGCTACTAGGCCAAAAAGTTGATCCACATACTTTTATCTAGATGGTTTGTGGCTCTACAGAGGTCATTATTTTATTAATCATCAATGTAGAACATAGGAAAATGTTACTACATGGCCAAATGTGAATGAGATCCTTCTCTATGGATTACATGGCTTCCTTTTTAAGGAAAAAAGAAAAAAGGAAGAAATACAGTTTTAAAAGCAAGTTTTAGTGGTTTTTTTTCCATACCTTTTTTTTTTTTTTCTTTTTGTTTGTTAGTTTAGTTGCTTGGTTTTTGTTTTCTGGATATTTTTAAAAGGAAAAAAATGTGAGTGGTGTGAACTATGAGAAACCAAATCTTGGGAATTCTTACATAAGCAGTAGGTCATGTCCAGCAAAGGGAAAATATAATGATGCATGTGCACGTGTACTTTTCCCAACTTCACATCAGGCTCTGTGTGGGAGATGATCAGAACATTTAATACACAGGGGTAAGTAAATTTAACCCATTTTCTTTTGGTGACAGCATTGTCCCATGATTCCCTGTAATTGTCCCTGTTTTTGTGTTTTGTTACCCAGTTAATTTCACTGCCAAAACTGCAGCAGAGGCCGTTCCCCAAAGCCGTGCCGAGCTCAGCACTATGTTACCTCTGCACATGGACTGAATGAATCTGTATCAATAGCTAATCAATAGCTCTTTACATGTATACAGGGCCAGCCCCCTCAGAAATAGATTCAGATAAGATATTCTGTAGTTTTAAATACAGATGCAGATATTTGCCTTATGCTTTTAGTTTTGTAATCATATAATTTTTAATTTTTAGTGGTGAATGCTGTTTTTAACTTATGTGATGACAAACACACTCTTCACTGGTCTTCATAAAATTTTGCCTTTTAAGACACTCACCTCCACAAAATCCAGGATGAAAATGAGATATTATAGGAAAGAAGGTAATGAAATTTGAGAATATGCCAAATATTTATCTTATGGTAATGGTAGTTACACTGGAATCCTTCCTGTGACCAACCTGTTTTAAAGTGAAGCAATATTTAAGGAAAGAACTGTAGCTGGAGGGTTCTTTCTTGATTTTCTTGCTAATGTCTGCTCTCCAATATATTTCCTACCCTTTTATTTTCAGCTAAATTGTTCCTCAGCTTTCTGGTGTTGACTTAATTCTTCATTTTTGCAACTATTTTTCAGATATTTTCCCTCATCCAGTCTTCTGGTTGCCTGAAAGTTGCTGTTGACTTGAAATTGTAAATTGATAGATATTGACAAATCAAACCCTTCCAAACTATTGACTCTTGTAAGGTGTCAAATACAAGGTTGTCCCCTTCAGTAATTTCATCCTGAAACAACATGGAAGAAACCCTGCTTGAGGAATCCACAGCACTCATAAGTTTTAAGCAGAGAGCCTTTTTTTCAGGGAAATACTTAATTCAAGCACCTGAGCAAATACAGACTCTTCAGGGAAAGATGCCTACATTTCCTACTCTGCAGACAGTTCTGCACTTAAAAGTTATTGTTTCTGCAGCAGTAACAAGGCCTCCTTTTGCTTAGTGGATATTAGGTGTGAATTGAAACATTGAAAGTAAGCAGCCTGATGGTTTCACAGACCTTAACACATCACCCTCCATGACAACATGGAACTCAGAGGAAGGAAGAATATTCCTGGGGGAAATCTGAGAAGTGCAAAGAATTTTTTTACCTTTTTTTCTTTTTTTTTTTTTTGTAATCTGGGACATAGTGTTTGTTTTTGTTAGCTGAAAAACTACTGTTTGAAGTCCATTTGTGTTGGTAGATTATTTTATCTACTCTTCCTCAGGGAACAGACACTACACTATCACTTTGTATACACTACACTGATAGTGCCTTTACATTGACCATGGAACTGTAAGCCACTATGTTCAAGTGCTTTATTTTCCCCTAGAAACACTAGAGGAAAATTGCCTGCAAATGGAGGAGAGCCTGGCTTTATTGTTTTCTCTTTTAAAGTGTGAGTTTGCCTTTTGAGGGGCCAAAGAAGCTTTTAAATATGCAGAAAATTTAAAGATGCAAGAAGAAAAGGGGTAAGAAAAAATTATTTAAATAATACAAAAAAAACGAGACTTTCTAAATTATAACCTTTGATATTTTCTAAACTATGCTGTAAAACGTACCTTGACAGAAAGTTATAAAAGCACCACAGAGAAACTCCCTGTTGGGAAGCCAAAAATGTAAAAAAATGCTAAATATTTTCAGAAGCAATGAAGTTGCATAGGAGCCTAAATCCCCACAACTGCCACTCAGATCTGAGTTCCAAAGCCAGCGCAATATCCTTGAAAGTTTTACAGCAACTACAACAGTGTTTCTGCACCCAGGTAACTCCTTTCACAAGGAAGGAACTTTATCCTTTTTAAAGGATGAAGTGCCTCTCAAGAACAGCTTCAGCCACACTTTACTCCATAAGTGTAGGTGTGTATGCACAGGTACCTATCCTAATCCCAAAGAATGAGGTTACTGTACCCTCTATTGATGTTGCCAGACTTTACACATGACAATAATAACATCAGAATTGGCAATATCTCACTTCCAATGGAATAAGTAGTTTGCCATTCCAGCTGCTTCTTCTGCTATGTTGGCAAGTAGACAGACACCTCTATGCCCTGTGCATTCCACTGAAATGGTCTCTGTCTAGTTCAGCTGCAGTTCAGATTCAGGAAGCAGGAGAAAAGATCAAGTTATTTAACAGCCTGACAGGACAGACACAAACAAGGTAATAGGAACAACAAGCATAGAGTAACCCAGCTCTGAATTGGTGGTGGAAGGGTTCCTGCCATAGAAGGCAAGACCCTGCTTCAAACTGTGCAGCTACTGCTGTAAAGATGTGCAAAGGCACAACTCCAGCTGAGGCATCAGGCCCTACCTCCCTTGTCCAGGATACAGAAGGTCTAAGTCAGAGAAGGATAAACACTTGAGAGAATTCACGCTACTTTATGAATGTCCTCAGTTTCCCCAGTTTAAAGTGATGAAAAAGAAGTACAGCCATATCCCATCTGCTTTTGGGAAGGGACGCTGGATTTGAGACTGTATTACAGGAGCTCCCACCTCATGTTGGGCACCTAGCAGCCACTACATGCAACTGAACGTCATCCTTTGGAGTGAAATAGGACATTTTTTCAGTGTCCAAGACAATACAATTTAGAAAAAGAGCACAAGAGAAACAGGCAAGGAAATATATCAATGCATCTATTTTCACATGTGGTAGTTAGAGCTTCAGATACCTGTTGCATAATTTAAACAAAGCTTAAATCTCTGTTTGAGACCACACTAGCCTGCCTTAAAGTTACCATCATCCCAGGTCATTATTTTGGAGCAAAGAACAGATTTTCCCAAACCTGTAATGTGGAGGGAGCTACGCCATGAATGACATTCGTTTTTGTGGCACCAACATATATCTGTTGTCAGAAAAGTGGACATGGGCCATGACATGAAGTGGCAGCAGGAAACATGGTGGCTGCAGGTATCAGAAAACTCAGGTTGCCAGTAAACATCCAGAAGACACCGTGAAGACATCCCAAATCCTTGAGATTTAGTCTAAAAAGCTGGGCTATGGAGTGTGCAAGCTCTAGCCAGCTCTGCAATCTGCACTGCTAAAACAGCCCAGATGCTGCCAGAATCTTTGCTCACAAGTGCTTAGGAAGGCAACTTTGTTAAAAGACTGTACTTCTAGCAGATTTCTGACAGCATTGTGGAGCAACACAACACCCTTTTTATCATGTTTAACATAGACAGCTGTCATAACATCTGAATTTATTATCAATGATATAATTTAATTATCATTCCAGTAGTAAATTCTTAAATATCTCTTTGCACAAGAGATCTCAAAACATCCTGAAAGATAAAACTTCCTGTTTTACAGGTACAGAAACTGAAGCACACAGTAATTAAAGTGGTGTCATCCATAGAGGTAGTGGTCCAGTCATGAAAATTATCCATGTTGGATCCCATCACAGAATAAATTAAATTTGCAAATTCTAATTTGCTATAGAAAACTGTTAGTGAGGTGTGGAACTTAATCTTTTTTTACTAGAAACCAGGTACTAAATCAAATAAAATCAAATCTATGTTTCTTCAATAAACTATGTTTCTACAGGTATAACTGTTTTAGCAGGTTTTATTTTTTGGTAGGACAAGATTTTGCAGGCAAGAAAAAGGTAAATCAATATGGGGCAAGCAATATATTAGGATATTAGAAATTTGCTAAAATTTATGTAACTGTTTTCATTTGGGATTTGTTTTGGTTTTTTGGGGGGAGGGTTGTTTTTTATAAAATTTCTGTTACATTTATTTTCATTATAACACAAATTAGATAATTTTAGGTCTCATCTTTCTAGAGAATACAGTTTCACTTCTGAGTGGAATCCATTCTCAGGAAGATTCTGTTAGAAGAGAGAATGGACTGCTGAGCCTTTTCAAGGGTTCTCACCTCTCTAATGGCTTCTCTCCAGCTCTACTTCCTGCAAAAATGGGAAAAAAAGGAGAAAGTAGTGACACAGGGAAGTACATATTTTTATGATAGAAAAGCCATATCAACCTGTTGGGAGCTCCTAGAAGCCACTTTTTACTGCTGCAGTGCAAAGGAACTCCAAGACTGAAAATGCTTTTAGGGGGAAGAATTATATTCAACACAGCTCCAATGAGACAGCTTATATTTACACCTAAAGAAATCAACTTTGCCTTCCACTGCATCTCACTATATTCATGTTGTTCAGTGGTACTGGAGTGAAATTAGAGGGAGGTAAAATTGAAGGGTACCATGTCTGATTGAATGGTAATCTGTGTGCAAAAAGGACCTTGTTATATGACAGAAGCAGAGCAGCACAAATCCCCAAAACTCCAAAGACAGTGATTATTTTTCTCACAATGCAGAGATGTCAGTCATCAAAGCTGCTCAAGTCATCATCGTACTACTCATGATCTTCAGAGAAGACAGAAATATTTCTCACCACTTTGGGAGTTGTCTGAGTTCTGGAAATTCAACTGCCCTTACTTCAGCTTTACAGGCCTGTAACTAGACTCTGAATGTCAGCCTGCGTAATTTCCCCCCTGCTCTGTTTAGCAAGCTGGCAGTAAGCACTTTGGTTTTTGTTTGTAGCAATCTACTGTAACAAGAGTCTTTTCACCCATTAGAATTTTGGAAGGGATTTTTGTCTGATCATTTCCATGCAAACACCACTATGACTTGCAACAAAATGGTGGTTTTGGTTTTATTTTTCAACATAAATCTATTATATTATCACCTTGCCTTTTAAAAATAAAGATTAATTGATCCATACACTTTCTGGACATAAATGTTCATAGTGAATATATTTTCTATCAGCCTATACATATAGGTCATATAACTAATTTTTTCAGAAGCTGGATGAAAGCACTTGAAAACAGGAAAACTTGTACCATACAAGAGGATTCCTGGTAAGGTCCCTGATCTCCTTTTGTAGGCCTCAGGAAAACACACATAAAATATAATGTGTGATAAAGTCACCCTAATATTCGTGATCTCATGACTTGCTGGCTGTTCCTTTCTCATGGAGGATGATTGCTAGCTATCTAATCAAAATGCATAAGCAGTGTCTGTTCCTTCCACCCCCAGACCCATTCATTTTCTACTCAGAATCTCTGCTTGGGGTAGTATAATTGATTTTGACATAATTTACTGCTTACTTGGTAATGCAGCATTGCAGTCTCTGATAAAAACCGTATCAAGTCACAGCACCGGTCTAGAGCTTGAAAGGGAGGCAGTGTAATCACTTTCTTACCCTAATGCACCTCCATCTCATTTCTGCTGGGCAAGGAGCTGCAAAGTAATCATTGTTAAATTACTGGCTCCAAGTCTTTCACTTCTCTGCCTGACCACTTCTCTTTGTCTCTCCGCTTTATTTCATGAGAAGGCAGCAGGGAAACTTTTCATTGTCTGATTGTCATGGAAATAAAGACTATGATTATACTTGCCTACCATCAGACATCTACCTCTAGCGCAGATACCCGCTCCTGAATTGCCGTGGAAAGCAGCGGTATGGGAGAAGGACGTGAAAGAGCACGCACCAAAGAGGGAGTAGTTTGCACTAAGACCTTTGTTATTCCACACTTCCTGCACACTCCTAAATCTTTCTTCCTGCTCTCACTGCCACCTGAGTTTGGCAATGAAGCAGGGCCCCAGTGCCTCTCTGTCCCCACACAAAGCCCTTGCGCCGCTGCAGGGTCTGTCTGCAGCAGCTCCTCGCTCTGACCCTGCCTCACCAGCACCCGCCTTTGCCAGGGTGCCCACAGAGCTCTCAGCCGCCTTGGCCGGGCTGCCCAGAGCAGCCCTCGGCCGCACAGGTTTTAAACCGGGCTGATTGCAGCCGCTCGGGCTAGCTGAGGGCAGCCCCGCGCTTGGCGGGGGCTGTGCTGCCGCCCGCAGACCCAGCCAGGCTCAGCCGGTCTCTTTGTAAGGATACAAAGCTCCGGACGTTCATGAAGTTCTTCCTCCACCTCCCCTGCCTTCTCAGACGCATCTCTTCCAGGGGCCAGGCTTCTCGCTGGAAAGTTCTCTCGGAAGGGCTGCTTTTTCTTGCACTCCCGGCTGCGTGGCACGGGTGGCCGGTCGGAGCTTCTTCTCTCAGAGGTGCTCCCTCAGGCCTCCATCCCTGGGGATGATTTCTGAGGGGACACAGCAGCGGGGTTCCCAAATGGCGGCACCCTCCGCCTCCCACACGGTCCTGTCAGGATCGGGACGGCTCTGCTTCCCCTCTGCACCCACCTGGGACGAACGGCGTCTGCAGGCGGGGGGAAGTGAGACACAGGGAAGGGACGAAACTTTATTGGGTGCAAATGTCATCATTGCTGGGTTGGCAGAGGCCTCATCCTCTGGGTCAACTGCTAAGGAGGTGAGGGACAAGAGTGGGAAAGAACTATTTTATTCCAGTGCCTGGATTTGCCCAGGCTTGTTATTGTTTGCGGTGATTTATGTATCATTTGCATATGGGTCTAAATGGGTTACAGCAGTTCAGACTGCCCAATTTCACTGGGTATCAGCCAGCCTATGCCCTGGGATGCAGATTTCTGTCCCTTATCTGGTCAGTCATCCTCTCCTGTCCACTCCTGCCGAATGGCCAGACATGGCTTGCAGGTCTGGGGGTCTGCTGAGCCCTATCCCTGCCAGCTGAATGTGTACAGGGCTTTTCTGCTAGACCTCAGTCCTATGGTCACCCCATGAAAACAAAGGATGGGGAAAGCATCACTTATTTTAAAATACGCTCCCTACTACAGCATTTATTTTTAAAATGGGCAACAATAAACACATTTGTGAAGGTAACCTAATTATTTTGGAAATTGAAATTTTTTATTAGAATAATAAAGCTTTGGGAATGAGGTTTTAGAATCACTTTTTTAGCCACAAAGTATTTTGCTTGACATTGAGAAAAATTGATTGATTGATTGATTGATTGATTGATTGATATACATTGTTTTTTAAAGAAAATTTAATAGCAGTAATCACTCAAGCAGTATATTTAAAAAAAAAAAAAATCCTCCCCACAGTATCATCAACTCAAACTCACTAATTGCAGTGATTCTTCACACTCTTTCACTTATCTTTAAGTGAGTAAGATCTCATCTGAATGAACCAGTTGAGCCCAGTCCTGGCAGACACTGAACAGAGCTGATGACCAGCATCTAAACCGGGGACTCGAGGGGAAATTGTGCAATCACATGCAAGGCTGCAGTGTCTAATGGCCGTGAACACGGTGGTTGTACCAGTGGTGCTGGGTCCAACTGTTGTTCTGTCCTTGGTAAATATCTGAATTAAAGTAATGGGGGTTTCTCCTTGCAATAAATTGCTTAGAGACAATTGCTTTTCACAATTTGATATCCAAACTTTAATAGAGAAGGAGCTCCATGTGACTGTAGACAGGTAAGCACTCATGCCAGCTGGTTTTTACATGCTGACAATCTAATCCAGACCAGCTGTATTCTTTGATGTTGTAAACCAGTTTACTTTGACAACAAGCTACTACTGCAGGAAAAGACAAGACTGAAAACAGTGTTTATAGGGCATGAAACAGTAAAATAACAGCTATTATACAACACATAATAGTTTAAAAAATACACAAGAAATCATACACCAAATATTTGCTACAGCTGGACATCAAAAAGCCAAGACACTTTACTTAAAAGGTGCTTTTCTGATACCCACTGAAAAATTCAGGTCTTTGCAGCCATTTCTACATTTAGATGTAGCTCAAAACTCTTTGCAAGTAGTACTGTAACATGGGAAAACTTTGTCTATTTAAAGACATAATATTTTCCCTGCCTTGAGTCAGTACAGCATTCTATTCCTACATGGAGAAAGAAATCCCAAGCATCTTGACACACTACTGACATGCCTAAGGAAGCCAGGAAGTCAAGACCAAAACTTTTCCTGGCTTACCCTGAGGTGCTCAACAAAGCTCCTCAAATGCAATCGCCCACTTTATTCAGCCACCTTGGAGGCATATGCCAAAAGCATGCCAAAGAAGAGCAAGGTGAATTCATGATGATTTTAGCCCTACTTAGGATGTCTTCATGAGACACCCTAAAGTTCACAGAATTTCTACTGACTTTTTTTTTTTACCTGAAAAAGGTTTGTTTATATGGCTTCGCTTTACTTTTCTTTCCTTAAATTGTTGCCTTTCTTGCATAATTAACATTGAAGATCAGGACACGTGTTTATTAACTTGACAAAACCCTGAACTGTTGATAATTTTTGCTTTTGTCTAATATATTGTAATGAGATCAGATATTTTATTTCTTCTGAGACCTTAAAAGCACTAAATAAGGGTAAAAACCTATGCTTGGGAAACGAATAAAAGGGAGACTTGTGTTTTGGGGGCTGAAGTGGAGGTGACAAGCAGAAGAATACCTGTCAAAGAGTACACAGGAGTTCAATGGATTGGACTGTGCTCCTTTGTATGCTCAGGTTCTAGCCTGGAGTTACTCATGTGCTTGATATTAAGCACATGCACTGGTCTGTGCAGGACTGGAATCTATTATTGCCATGTTGACATACATTTGTTAAGGGTTTGATTCTGCTAACATTTCTATTGGCAACACAGGGAGATGCAGTAAGGTCCTGCAGTTCAGAGGGAGATGGAAGAGATTTCAGGGAGCTGCTAATACACTCAACTTTAGAGGCCATTCACAGTAAACCACATTTTAAATACATTTCCATGGTCATGTTTATTTCTAAAATACCTAAAGACATCAATCAAGTTGTAGATTAAAGAGATATATAAGTATCCACCCTAAGAATAAATCCATTTGAAAAGATTTATTAACGGTTATTTATATATTTAAGTCTAGTTCCTGTAAGATCTCAGTAGTGTGAATAAGTGGTTTAAAAACTGTTCCTTATTTATTGGCCTTGCAGCAATAAATACATATTTGGCCTCTGTATTTTTTGGTAGCTTTAAAGCTTTTTTTTTTTTTTTTTGGGTATGTTTTTGTAAAAATAACCCAATTTTTTGTCCAAAGCATGGGTTTTGAGAAACACAGAGTGCCTACCATATCTTCATTATGGCAGCTGCTGTTATTTAACTGATAACATTCTGGTAATTTAAAAAAAAAAACCCTTCTACCAGGAGCATAAACCCATACTTGTCTACTTTGTCTTGGGACTTGAGCATTTTTTTTCCCGGAGTGTTTGAACTATGTGCTCAGGCAATCTTAACCTTCTGGTTTAAATCCAAATGTATCAGCTACGGGAAGCACTACATTCTATTTACACATCCATTACCCTTGGAGAATTTAATGTGCCATTTCCATCAGAGTTAGATTTCTAGGAGCTGAACTTTTTCTTGGGGAATGAACTTGCACAACTTGGATTTACGAACTGAAGACTGCAGTGGCTTTATTCATTGTATCTCCTCATTTCAATGCAAGACTTGTAAGGAAATATGATGGATGAAGGTGACAGAGTCAGTTTTCTTCCCCTGCTCTGTTGCAGGGACAGGACACTGCCTCTGTCTTCTTCTCCATTTTCCCTCACATAGCTTTTGCTGAGTTAGCCTGCTGGCTGAAAGCAGTGTAGCATACAGTTAGAAAGAAAATAGCTTTTCTGGGGAAAATCATAGCTGACTTAGGTACTAAAGTACCTAATGTTGCCAAAGTGGCTATTACTGCTAAAGTGCCTAATATTGCTAATGTGGCCGGTGTTGCTAATGTGGTGAGGGAAAGCTTTGAGGCTGCTACCTCTGCAAATTGTGGTGCTATGTTACACCCACTTGGCCAGCAGCACCATAGGCTGCCTGGCCAAATGCAGATGTGCAGAAACGTAGTTATTCTGCATTTTCCATAGGGTTGACCAAACTTTTGAAATAGCTGTCACCTTTCTACAACAACAACAACAACAACAACAACAACAACAACAACGAAATCCCTTAGGAAACAAATATTTTTCTTGTGGAAAATCCTTGAATAAAAATTTTGGGTTAGACATCCTTTGCTTGAGAGTTTATGGTCTGCGTATAAAGGTTACCTTCACCCACAAACTTCAAAAGAGAAGGAATTCTCAGTCCCTCCAGTAGGGATTATACCTGTCTCTTCCTTTGAGCTTCAACTGTCTGTGGTGATGAATTTGAGCCCTAATGCCATCCCTCCTGCAGCACTTCCCCATGGTTTACCACACAAATGAACCCTGCACCAGCATCTTCTCCAGACTGGTAAACCTGCAATTTCCATCAAAATTTGTCATTCTTGAGAAGTCAGTAATCAAAGCTAAAATAAAAAGTTAACTCCATGTCAGTTTGCTTTTGATTCTCTGCCAGGTAAGTATTATAGGTTACACTACTTCTGGCTGAAAGGTATTATGCAAGGAAGGTTGTTCCTCTTTGCAACCCTCCCTGTTTCCCATACACGAGACTGTGATTGCTATGATCATTATTAGAGTAGAAAAGGCAATCGAGGCCCATAATCACTTTTTACTCCTTTGCAGGAGCATTTCCAAATTTTTTTTTTTATTTTTTTTTTTTTTTTTTTTT
>VWZN01016989.1:211820-239802 GCA_013396955.1 Regulus satrapa | reverse complement strand
TTTTGAGAGTCAGGGCAAATCTGAATAATTTTTTAAACTCCTCTTTCTTTGCTATAACTATCTGGTCATTGTGCTGGTAATCATAATGTAGACAGATTGCTTGTGGGAAAGGAATTTAATCCTTAGATGTCTGCACAAGACAGAGCTGGAGAAAACCTTTATAATATCAAGTGTTACGGACAAATTATTTTCTAACATGATCTATTTGTAGAAACATTTCATATTGGCCAAGAAATTTTGTTTAGAGAAGGATAGTTGCTTGTCTTATCATGTGCTTCAGCTATCCTTGGCCCCACTTTTCTGCTGATTTGTTTCTTATCAATAACCACTACATTGCATCATGTCTCAAGTGTCTAAGTTAAGAGCATGTGATTCTGGAATCCTAGAATCATGGAATGGTTTGATTTGGAAAGCACCTTGAATATCATCCCCCCATGCCACAGGCAGGAGCACCTTCCACTAGACCATATTGTTTAAGGCCCCATCCAGCCTAGTCTTCAACACTTCCAGAGATGGGACATACACAGTGGGAAAAGTGTGCCAGTACCTCACCACACCACAGTGAAGAATTTCTTTCTAATATTTATTTTAAACTCACTTGACAGTGTCCAGACAGCTTGTAAATATCTCTAGTGAGGGAGACTCCACACAGTTGCTGGGCAA
This sequence comes from Regulus satrapa, assembly GCA_013396955.1. Lineage (NCBI taxonomy): Eukaryota > Metazoa > Chordata > Aves > Passeriformes > Regulidae > Regulus > Regulus satrapa. Next base: position 239,139 of record VWZN01016989.1, on the reverse strand, counting down.
TCTGTTCCATTGTGCAGTCATCCACGCAGAATTGCCAAAGGGGTCAGGCTGGAAGGGACCACAATGGATCCTCTGGTCCAACTGCCCTGCTCAGGCAGGTCACCCTAGAGCAGATGGCACAAGATTGTGTCCAGGGGGTTCATTGGCAAGGCCCCCTCATGATGAAGTTGTCTTTTCTCAGACACAGCTCCCTCAGCCTTTCCTCTCAAGAGAAATGTCCTAATCATGTTTGTCACTCTACCTAAAGAGATCTCCCAGTCATCTTTGCCATCCTCCACCAGACCTGCTCCAGAAGTTCCATGTTGTTTGTGCTGAGGAGCTCAGAACTGGACAGAGCAGCCCCAGATGAGGCCTTGCCAGGGCAGAGTAGAGGGGCAGGATCATCTCCCATGACCTGCTGGCAGTGCTCTTCCAAACACACCCCACGGTACACGGCCATCCCTTGATGGACCCAAGCTACTAGCCCGACTCTGTCTGTGCTCCTTTGCTGAATCTGTTCAGTTCAATACAGAAAAACAAAGCTTTAAAGGAAGAGTGATCTTTAAGTTTTTTATCTCTAGGGCCTATTAATTTGGTTGATTAGGTTCACCACAGCACTGAAGCAGTTTCACAGTTTTCAGACTAGAGTTTCCTCATTTTTGATGAGCCTAAACTTATCTGGCCAAAAATGCAGGCCTATCGGCCATGAGCCACAGGTACCTCTCGGGCATTAATGTTTTGCACTACTTCATGGGGAATTGTGATGATAAATGTATTTCAAATGCTAAAGTACCTAGCTCAGACACTTCCTGCTTAAAGTGAGTTGAGAATTTCACGTACCAAATGTATAATTTTTTACTGGTATTAGTTGTAAGGGGCAGTGAATCTCCTTCTTTGGTACCTTATTTTATTTGTGAATAGTTTATTAACTCTATTGAAGAATTAAAATATTGCTAAAAGTGTTAATTCCCATAGGTAATGGCTCCTAACTATCTGCCTGATAACACCTACCTTCATTTTATGAAGATTTTGCAACAGATGTTCACAAAGCATCAATAATTCAGAGTCTTGCTGAAAAACTCCTTCTCAGTGTTCTTGCTCTTTAACTTGCAATTTTGGGACATTAACTTCTGAAATTCTGAAGATATGTATCTGAAATGCAAAATTGTTGGGAACTGAATGGGTCTGAACATAAGCATGTAGACATGACCATGAGAATTAAAGTATATTTTTTCCTTCTGTGTTGCTTTTCCCCCCAAATTCTGTTTGCAAAGTGAAATAGAAGCTTCATTCTGTTCTACCACTCCTTTGAATGTGACATTCCAGAGATTTATTAGGAGCAGGTGTTAAATATTTTATTCTCTTTATCTTGTTGCTACATCAATAATTTACTCACGCTAATATTATGACTAGATATTTGCTAAACTCTCTAACATAATTAGTGATGAAAAAAGGATTCCTAATAACCACAGTTATTAAATGCAGTTCAAGTACATGGCATGATTTTTTTTTTCTCATTTTAGTTCCAGATTTCAACCTTGTTACCTTCACTAGTAGAATATCAAGTAGTGTTGCCTTCTGGCAGATCTTGTGCAATGTAGAACATTGCCACCTGAAAGCTCACCTTTCCCACTAGTATTTATTCAATGATTCTAAAGTAAATTTTACACCACAAACTGATGTCAAACATATGATTTATGTTTAGTCTGGCACCATCTTTTGAGAAACTTGATTAGTTCAACAGAATTTCCAAGATCCAAGTCTTGGAAATCAGCTGAATTTCTTTTGCGAGTCTCATTTAAACTACAAGAAGAATAACAGTATAGGGTGTCTGCAGTTAGCGTTTGTTTAGTGGGAGTCTACTTGTGCATTTACTTATTCATTATCAATAAACATATGCATCAGTTTTGAGAAGCATAGTTTTGTTTCTTAAAAAAGTGTACTAAAATTAATGGTCACAAGTAAGTTTCGGACTGTGGGGGTATGTAGTAATATATTACCTCAGAATGTTAATCATTCTACTTTCATTGTCTTCTGCAACTGTTGTTACAGTAAGTGCCCTTAAGTATTAAAAGTGTCTCTGAGAAACTTAAATTTGAGGCTGTGCTGAGGTCCAGCCAAGTAAGTGTCAAGTATCAACCATGCCTACTCTGTGGTTATATATAGCAATTATATATATAAAACTATTTTTAAAACTACTCTATTACTTATTTGCAGATGAAACAATTATGTTGACATATAGAGTTTTATGAGCAGCAACATATTCCATTTAGTGGTTAATCTATGGCTTTTTTCTTCTTCCAAGCATAAAATCCTAGCTCTAGAGGACAGCAATTTCAGTGATGAGCAGGAAGATTGCCTCTTATCTCAATCTGATAGAATCTTGTTTATTACTGCAGGTGCTTCTGATCTTGGTTAGCTGCAGAGTGATTCTCTGTAGAAATGCAAACAATGCATCACCATTTTCTTCTCTGGGAGATGTACTCCAATCTAGTGATCATCAGTGATAGCAGAAGCAGACCACCCCAGCAAGTGGAAAATCCCTTCTACTCTCTTTACAGTTGTCAAGTTTCCACAGCTGGGCTCAGTTCAGTTACATTGGTTCGCAGATTAGCAAAAATTTACTTCTGTGTGGAAAGAAAACCCAAGCAGCCATTTGCTGAACTCACAAGCTTCATTTAATTTCCCCATGTAACATGATTTAAATGCTGTGAAAATTCACATTTACAGGAAAATTTAAAATCAGAAGACAGGCTCCTTATACATTGTCAGACTTCTAGTGTAGAATACAGTCATCATTTTGTCCCTATTGTTTTTACTGTATCCATCTGCCACATGACATTATTTTTAATCCCTCTCCTGAATCAACACAGCATCAGGTTAACATCAGTACTGTTACTGTTTTTTGAACAGAACAGTTAACCTAAGCAGAGCTTCATGAACTCTTTTCACTAGGAGAGATAATTGAGTTTAGGATATCTGATGCAATCCTGCTCATTTACACCGTTCAAAGTCCTGCTACCCTAAGCACAGAAGAAATCAAGAAGGAGACAAATTCTTCACAGACAATTCCAAACGTCTCTAATCCAGCATCCAGTTAAAAAAGTACTCTCATATTTTTGCACTACTTATGTGGTTACATTTGATACATTCTTCTTGCCTTTTCTCTCATCTTCATTGGCCAGTCTGGGAGTCTCATACCTTTCAGTGTATATGCATATAACATTCTTTCTTCCCCATACACACTTACAAACATCTCTGCATTGCCTTTTGATCTGTATTTATGCTTAATGCAAAATACAAATTGCTTAATGCAAATAACAGTAGTTTTACCTCCTTGCTTCTAAAAGAACAGTTTAGTGACTCTCTTCAGCTGTGTTAAATGATTGAATTTGTCACTTTAAATTTCATCAAGGGAGCATTCAGTGTCTACTAAGTTGCTAGACAAGTAAGAAATGCTAGGGTTTGGGTATTATGTAGCAATTTGGTAGCTTTGTGCAAGAAAGTTAGTGATGTCTGTTGGCAAGGGATGTGCAAGAAGGCCTCCAAAGCCAGTCAATACCTCTGAAGTCATCAGATCTGCAGATGCTTGATTTGTCTCAGGCTAATCTTTACTAAATTCTAAAGCCTGTGTTTACCATTGCAGTTTAAAAGTTGTAGTCTTTACCCTAACTTTTACAGACAGCTTCAAAAAAGTTTGAATGACATTTGAAATACTATTTCTTAAGGCACGGAGTCTAGATAAGTTTAATCACCACTACTTGATGTTCAAAATGTGAACTCTGATTCATAATCTATTTTTCTTTTTCCTTCCACTGGCATTATGTTTTACATCGGGGAATCATATGAGGTTGGGAAAGCATATTTGGAAACATAAAGCCAAATTAGATCCAAAATTGTAAATCAGTGTGTTTTACCCCCATTGTGAAGGGTCAGTTTTAGAAGTGTGTTGAAACATTCCACATTATGGAGCTGGTCAATAAAACCAAAACATTTAAACTTTCTTCCAGTTCCATGATTTATTTCTCAGAAATTATTTCTAGCTGCGATATTTTCTTTATATTTTATTTGACCACAGTTGTTCAGCTTGTCCTTGTATAAATAGTTTGTGGATCTGGATCTGCCTTTCATCATACAGACCTTGACATGATTCCAAAGAAATACATAGATTCATATTTAATAGGGTTAGAAATGTCAACCCACTCATGTAGCCATGTATGTACTGTGCATTTAAAGTTGTGAGGATGTGTTATATAGAAGCACAACCTTTTTACAGAAATTTTGTCATAATTGAAGAAGAGCATTTTAGGAAAAAGTGTGCTGATTCCTTTCAAATATCCTATAGAAAGACTTATTTTGAAACTTCTTGAAGGTCACCCCGGGGACTACTGTCCTTTTCATAATCACCACAGTGGGCTGCAGAGGGAATTGAATGCTTGATAGGCAAATGGACTGTTTTGCAAAGTATTGTGTGAGTTTTAAGGTCATTGCTCTCTAATCTGAAAGTTTCAAAATAAAAGGAAAGGGCAATATCACATGACCCAGCTGCAAGTATTCTTAGCCAAAGAAAATTTACATCTTATGGACTATATAGGCTTGTCCTCAAGGTGACCTTGATATTTACAGATGAGAAAAAAAATCTAGATATATGGAATATATAACCAGGGGACAAAGGATGCAGAACAAAGAAACCTAATAGACTAAAATCTATATATTTTAACAAACACTCGAAAAATGTCTTGGCTACATAGCAGCTGTACAATACAGAATGTCACTCTTTTTCTCTCCTCTGACTTGGTTGGTGACTGTCTCATGATGGGATCACTTTGTTTTTCTGTAAGAGATGTCTGCATAGGTTTTTAAAGTATGACTACATTCTCTCATTCTGAAATCTTCCTTCTGACTGTCGCTTCCTCTGCCCCTAACATCCAATGACAAGGACGTTGTCAATGACAATTCAAACTTGGAAGTCAGTTCCCTTGAGGATTTTCCAGTCATGGTCTTTGTGACAACAAACTTATTAACAAACAATTTGATGTTCACATTTGAGTTCTGCAAAACTGTTTGTTAAGAACTCAAAATTATTAGGGCGGAGTCAACATTCAACATATTCAATAGTCTGGGGAACAGGTATTTAATTCCTTCTTTTCTTCTTTCCTGAAGGCCTCATACTTAGCCAAGGAGGGATTAAATGTTAAAAGTGTTTTCTTCTCAGCACTGTTCCTCCTGACTGTGTCCTGCACTCAAGAAGGATGATAATCTAAAAAGCTGCAGCCACACCATTGCATGCTGGGCCCACGTAATCACACGGTAATCTTTGCGTGAGCAGTGCTTCCTGTGGGCTGAAAAGTGCCCAAGTGATAGAGATGTGCTCAGTTTGCATTTGATCACCTTAGGAGGCATCCATGGTCATAGGAGAGGTGTTGGCCTGATGTGAAAACGTAAAATTTTCTAGTGGCTTGGTGATGGGGACAAACATGAACACTCAATGGTATAAACAGTCCTGCAATAAAATCAAGACTTTTAGGCTGTTTAGGGGATGTGTGTTCATCCCCTAAATGACATACATGCTGCTTTCACATAGCTTGCTCTTGCAGAGAAGCCTTAAGTCCCACAGGGTCACTTATCTTGGATTTAGAGTCTTGGATACAGACTCCTTGTTAGGATATGAGACACCCCACTTAGTATCCCTCCACTTCAGTTCTATAATTTTTAAATAGGGAAAATTTAGTGCAATTCTTTCAGATTGTAATAACGGGGATCATCTAGACAGTTTAATAGAAGTCACTGAAAACATGTATAAGAGAGTAAGGAATTAGATTCTGGGTTTTACAACTTCAGGGACAGAATTTCATTCCCCACAGAGAGTTGAAGTCTGAGAAATCCTGTAGACTGTGAGAAATAATTGAATGAAAAAGAAGAGATTATGTTACTGCCCTTGATTGAGTGGCCATAGCTGCCATTTCCAATTCTCATTCAAAAATGCTTTGTAAGATATCCTACCATTTTTGGATAGGAAATGTGCAGTTGTTCCCAGCTTGTGTGTTCCATAAAGTCTTTACTAGTTTTTCTTTTACTTACATACCTCTCCACAAAGGATGATGTGTTTGATGCTTCAATATTGCATTTTCAAATTGCCCAGAAATTGCAGCTGTTAGTGTCTGGTCATTAAGTGCAGCTTCACACAAAGTATGCTGCTACTGCTTCCTGTGATGTTTATCAGCTCTCAAGTTTTAAAGTCTGTGTTTTCCCAGTAAAGCCTGGAGTAACTTTGACTTGGACTGCTCTTACATAACAAGAACCTAATCCTCCAAAGTTTTTTGTGCTTAGTTTCCTTTGAAATCACAAGAACTTAGAAATACATTTGAGAATCAGGACCAATTTTTTTAATCAACGTTTCTGTGAATAGGATTTCTAAACATACACAAGGGAAATAGGAATAGAAGTCTGATTGAAAATCATGAGTCTTGGACTTTTAACTCTCTTAGATTACTCCTTAGCATAGAATTTCCAAAAGGATTGAGTTTTTTGGCAGTTTATTATAATTTATTTAGGTTATTACATTTATTAAGAAGCTGCTGGATGTTCAACATATATAAAATTCAGGCCATGATATAGATATATAAAATAATTTCTCTCTGTAGTTGATATTCTTGGTGTCTCTTCTAACATGATACAATGGTGATTTATGATTAATTACTCCTATAAATAGTGCCTTGAATTACAGGCTTTAAAAACCTGGTTAATCCTCTCTCTAAGTGATTGTTGAACCATTCAGAAGGATATGGTTCCACTGTTAGCAGGAGAAGAAGTCTCCTGCTTCTTTTTCCCCAAAGGAAGAGGAAAAATATAAATATATAAATTTGCATAAATGCCATGTATGTAATGGAAGGACATTCTGGGCAGACAGGTCCTGATTTTGGAGCTTGCATTTACTGCATTCAAAGAACATCAGATACATCCTTCCTTGGGACCTTTCTTGTTACAGAATAGATTAGAATCAGGATGAGGAAGTGGAAAAAAATGAGATCTCTGAGATTTCTGACCAATTTTAGTGCTTAGAATCAAAGGCAGACATCAGGTGGTACTGGCAACACGAGTGAGAATGTTTGGGGAAGGAAGACTCCCTCTATTCACATCACAACTTGGGACTACTATTGGCACCCACAAGTTCTGGCATAATTTGAGAACTCTGGACCTCTAAATGTCACTGTTCCAGAAGCCTCTCTTCTTCATTTACCTACTGACTCTCATTAGCTCATAACATGAGCTCTCAACTCATTGTTGAGAGCTCCTGTTGCCTGGCAATCCTTTCAACAGCTATATTGCTTTATTTTAAAGCTTAGCTCGTTGCGTTATTGAACACTCTCTCATTAATTTTGCTGCCAACTCACTGTTTGCCTGTCTCTCAACTTCTTACTGAGCCATTGACAATATCCTTCTATTACTTTTCTGTCAGACTCACTACTTCCTTCAGTTATGACTAACTCTCTCGTCTGTCCCTTTCTACTCAGTTCTGTCTCCTGTAATGTTCTTTTTCTTTAATTATGTGGTTTATTTTTTGTACCACTTGAAAGGGCTCTCTATTGCTTTCTCTCAACTTTTTGATTCCATGTCATCCTCTCATGTGGTAGTTTTCTACTACCCTTATTGTGGTAAATACTCAAAAATTTCATTTTGTTCATTGCTTTTACCTATCCTTAATCACTTTTCATATAGTTAGCCTGTGTATCCATTTAAATATTATATACTAAAACCTGTCACTTATCCAGTTGATAAAGCTTGTCAGAATGTTAAGCGGTTTCCTTTTATTTTCTCTCTTTTTTTCTTTTTGGTTTTTTTTTTGTTTTTTTTTTTTTTTGTCACAGATAATGACTACTATGTTATAGTTATCGCTATAAAAATGAATGCCAACCAGAATTTCATTTCCTTTCTGGAAAGCCATTCTTGACTTCAATTTTTTACTCTTTCACATTTCAAAAACCTTGTTGTTCTGCTTTCTCAGAAATTTTATCTTTTCTTCTTCCAAAGTCAGCCAGAGGAACCTCACAGCTGTAATCTCATCTGTGGCTTTCTTGGTGTCTACATCCTCCGTCATCTCTCCAGACGGTTTCTTTATAGCTGTAAATTTGTTTAGCATTACATTCTGAGCATTTTGTCTCTCCCTTTGAATTCTTCTTCTCCTCCCATGTGTTATATACCACTCTATTACACCGCTAATGATCAGCTCTGATGGCAGCTCAGCCCCCTCTCAGTAGTGCATGTGCTCCTTTTCTTCCATAGCATCGTTTATGCACGTAACATATTGAACAGCTCAAAGCTTGTTTCTTCTGGCAGGAACATGGGGAAACTGGTGACTGGCAACTAAGAAAGTCCTCAGGAGAGACTGAAGAGATTTTAGTCATGCTGTTCCTCAGTATTTATTCCAGGCAGTTGTTGAATCCTGCCTTGATAGATAATGTGATCTTTGTCCCAAAGTTTTCATTTATTTAGTTTTGTTTGCATCTTGGCATGGTGGCTTTATTTTTTCCTGAGTAACATGGGAATCATCATAGTATCAACCCTCACTTTTTTCCTTAAAATACAGATTCCTCTATTAAGGTTGAAAATAAGATGTCCACAAGTCAATCAGTTCACTTAAGGAGAAGGAAGAATGTTTAGCAACAATAAGATTTAAACTATGGCAAATCACTACTTTTGTTTCTTATGCATACATGTAGTGCAATCTTTGAAAGCCCTCAGAAAGAAGATAAGTTTTTCTAATCAGCAAAACCTAGCTTTAGTTCTTACACATTTAGTCTCTTAATCTATAAATATATTCTGCTTTTGAATGTGATCAAAGTAATGGAAGTCCATTCTCCAGAATGTTATGAAACTTTGAGAGAAAAAAATCATTAGAGACTTTCTTTTATCCTGAATGAAATAATCTTTAAATACTTCAACTTAATCAGAAACTTGTTGTATTATATCCTGTAACATAATAGCAGAAAACCAGAAATTTTGCTTCATTGTAGTAGGAAATTTTGACTACTCCAATAAATTCCCACTAAGAAGTATAATGTATTCAAGAAAATATGTCAGATGTAAAAAGTGCAATCTCTGACCTATCTTATGGCACCATGGCTTTTTGGCTAGCTGCTCAAAGCTGTGTATTATATATAGCAATACTCCAAACCATACTTTTTAATTCTTTTTTTCCTTGAGTTTTGCATATGTAATTCTGATGTAATTCAGTGAAGTTATTTCCCATTAGATTGACCCACATACTGAAATTAGGTTTCTCAGTTTCCAACATAAACACCCAGCTTTGCAGCCCATACATTTAGCAGAATAAGGAGTCCCAGTGGTGCCAATACAAGTAAAACCACTGAAAAGGTATATGGATGGCAGAACCAAGACCTCATAAAGTTGAAGACAACTACAGAGTTAACTAATCCCTATGCTTGCTTTCTACAGAGTTTAGAATCCTCCTGAGCAATCCGTCCGTTTTGTAATACGCAATTCATTATAGAGACTCAAAGTAGGATTATTTTCCAGCCTTTCTTTTGCTTTAGCCCTAACAGGATTTGAATCTGCATTTCATTTCTCGCTCATATCTATCCTGCTTGCTTTCACATTTCCCATTTTTTCTCTTTCACAAATGGATCTTCGGGTAAACATTTTGTATGTGGGATGGGTTGCCATGTTAAAAAGATTATCTCACCATGGAGTCCATTGGCATTTAGCAACAACAGCACTTATATTTTTCTCAGGTTGCCTTTATCTCTTAATCATTATTAGCTGATTGAGATTTATGACATCTTCTTCATCTGGAGATAAAATCAATTAGGTGAAAAATCTTTAGCTTGTTAGCTATAGTCGAAAAATTAACTGTGAACTTGGATGTGCATAATTGTATTTTCCAGTTCAGTGAGCATGTGCGAAGGAAAACAGCCACAACCCCCAGCAGGGAATGGTCAGCTGGTCCCAGCCTATTCAGGACTCTTGGTGCCAGCCAGCTTTCAAAGAGGGAGGGATGGGCCCTAAGGAGCCCAAAGGATTTTCCCGACCCTCTTGGGTAATTTTCACCAATCTTAAACATGTATGTTTGTCTGAAGTCTCTTTTATCACCGTGGTAATCCCATTACTGACAAATGAAGATGTAATCACAGTTTATTCAAATTGTTCGAAAGCTTTATCCCCTTTAGAGAGAAAGGAGAAAGTACAATTGGCAGCAACTGACTTCTTAAACTCCTACTGGGACACTAGCAAAGCAGAAATTATTTTTAAGAAGCATCAACACTTGAGTATAGGATGAAAAGTATAGCCTACAGGGTCCTCGAAGTAAGGAATCTGCTCTTGCTTGTGGAATTTGCATCATATTCAGCACTGTTATTACTAATTTAAACCAGAGAGAGAGCAGCGATATGTCCTTGTCTTGTCCTACAGTGCTGTTTCCTACTGATGCCATCCCTGCTTGACTCCATCAGTAGTCATGTGAGTAGAGACACTGGCAGAACTGTGTCTCTATTCTCAGGGCAGCCACTGCTAATATGCAGAGATCCTCCCCTTTGTGAAATGTACACCAATAACCAGAAAAGCATGGAGAAAAATCTGGAGCAGACAGCCTTGTGCATTTTCAAGGAGAATATTAACAACTCTCACGAAAAGTCTTGGTGCAGAAGTGAAGCCTTGAGAACTAACAGCCCCACAGAAGTCTCTAAGGTGCTGAAGTGCCAAAGAGGATCCCTGGGAGGTCCAAGGAATCCCTTGTTAAATCTTCTTCGTGTCTGGAACAACTTCCATGTCTCAGGTATAATCCACTCACTCTGCTCTGATATACTAATATAAAGGCTATAAAAGTAATCTGAAAATTATATCTCACTGTCCTTCCCTCCAGATAACATCAAAGAACAGTTTTAGTAATTTCTGATTAAATATATACCCAGATAGCCTAAACAATTAAAATGCAGGAAAAAAAGTTCAGATTATTTTATTTTATGAACAAGATTAAAAAAAGCCTGAAACATTTCAAGTGCCATATCTAATGTTATCTTTAAAGAGCTTGTACATAATGCCAATTCCTTTATTAGGTAGGTATCTTTTCTGTGAGTTTTTTCACTTCATAATGAAATTTGATACCACTCATAAACAGAATATAATGTCTACTGTTTTCAGTACAGGACTGAAGTGCAGAAGGTGATTATTGGTCTGCACTTCTATTAGCTAGCATGAATCCCTTAAAAGTAAACTGCTTCTTCCTTTGGAAATAATTATTTTTATTTCTTTTTATTATGACAGTTCCCAAAAAAGATTAGGAATTAATTACATGAATACATAATAAGTAAAATATTTCTGCTTTGAAAAACATGTAGTCTAAATAGACTGAAATTGAGACGAGAGAAACTTGGAGCAACTTACCACGCACCATACAGCAATTTAGTTTTGTAGCTGGGAGTGGCCTTCCAGAGCTCCATAGGATCATTTTCACTTAATAAAATCCAGCACTTCCAGTACAGTGGAACTTGCTTCTTTTTGCTGAGCCTTTACTTTTGCTGGAACAAGTTTTCTTGTGGCCACACAGTGAACCAGAGTTGAAAAAGGGTAGAAGTAACTCTGCCAGAAAAAAAAAAAAAAAAAAAGGAAAAAAAAATTCAAAATCAGCTTTCAGTTGGATCAGTTCCCCACTCTGAGTCATTGTTCAGCTGAACAAACTCTCATGCTGGCACAATGGAAGGAATGACAAAGACACAGAATGGCCTGCCAGGGCAAGAGAAGAGGATGCTCCACAGTGAGCGCAGCAGTGTCAGCATCAGCGCTCGTTTCCACTGCTTCGTGCAGTTGAAATGGTGGCCTGTGTTTCCTCATGAATTTCACCTCAGTTTCACACTGTTCTGGGGCTGCTTTGGTGATGGCAATGATATCTTGGTTCTGCACTGCACGCACATGAAAGAGCTTAGAAAGAGGTGTTCAGCTGTGTGAGCAATATTCTCCTCTGAAGGACCCGCATCCTGCAGCTGGGAAACCCTGACTAATACAAGAGTCACAGAAGATAGGAGTAAGAAAACCTCCACAGAAAATGTTCAGAAAAGCAGCAGATCTTTTTCTGTTTGTAGGTAGTATTCAAAGTCCAGATGTACCGAAGTTATTGTTCAACTTTTATTTTGTTTTTTGGCTTTTTTTGCTTGGGTTCTCTGTTTTGCTTGTTTGTGTGTGAAGGGATAAATTTCAGCAGGTATTCAGAACACCAAACAACATCTGTTTGTATATTTGTTTTCATATAATGAAAAAGTCATTAAAACTAGCCACTTGTGCTGAAGATATGGTTTTAATCCTTATTGCAGTTTTTCTTTGAGAGAATTTTCATTCATACCAGGAATATTCTTCCTGTTACTGATAATTTAGTAATGTGTCCAAAAATACTTGTAAAAGTGATACGGTAAAGAAATTTTTGTGAGTCATTAACTAAAATTTGTAATTTAACTATAGTTCATTATATACCCTAAAGAGTTTTTTGAGTTTTGTTGATTTTTTTAAATGTTAGAATAACCTCTGCTTGTTGGATGTTTCCAATTAAATATGAACATGAGCACTTCTTACCCATTTTCTGTTTGATGCATCATGTCAAACTGTGTTTTGGCCCTGTGCGCATTTTCCTGTTCTCCAGGCAAAAAAAGGATATTTCCAAATTCTTCTTTTTCAACTGGGAGTTCCCTTCCAAAGCTATTGAATGTGTGGATTAAGACATGAAGCAGAGATCTAGCAGCAAGAGGTACAGAACAGCACTGAGACTGTGAAGGAGAAGCTGTGCTGTGTCATGGGAGAGCCTGTCACAAACAAGTCAGACCTTTGAAGAAAGCTCTGATAATTTTGCTGAGCTCCATCACACCTTTTGCAGCTGTCAAATGTGAGCCTTGCTCAGTCTTGAGCAGCACAAGCAAAACACAGGGCACAGCTCAGTGCAATGACCTGTCAAACTGGATGTGAGGAGATGTGCAAGAAGTAACTTGGGCTCCATTTGACTTTTAAAGTTGGATTCCAAAGCCCACTGCAATCTTTCAGTGGTCTTTGGGTTACTGTACTTGCACTTCAGCATCAAAATATTTTCTTACACTTTCATTAAACAACTTCTTTATGTTTTTTTTTTAGCTGTGGAATGTCTGTGTGTCCTGATCTTATGGATAGTTATTGGTCCAAGTTACTGACCCAATCTTGAGCAGCAGACTCCAGCATTACAATTCCCTTCTTTTTTTGTGGTGAGGCCCATCTGATCCCATTGTGTGATGGCACTTCCCTATAAATTAATTATAGAGAGATCCAAACATCAAGAAAATCCAATCTAGTGTCAGAGTATTGGCTTTGTAATATTTGTAAATTATGCTGCCAGAAATAACAGATATCCATTTTATTGCTCTGTGATTCTTTTGTCGGCTCCCTGATATGTAATAATCACCTGGTGACTTAATGCTCACCCCAAAGTACATATTACAAATTCCAAGTAGAAATTTTTGCATGTCCTTTCATCATATTCATACAAAAATCAATACCATTCCTAATGTTTAATTTATTACTGATCCATAATTTGATAATCTTTTATAAAGTAATTTAAATTTTTGTTTTCAAATAGAAAATGTCTTTTTCACCCATAATCCTTTTCATTAAAATATATTATTTTAGTAAATATTCTACATGTTCTGGACACAAGCACATGTTTTCAGAAAAGGGTTCATTTTGTTGGAAAGACATTTAATTTAAAATGCATACCCTTTTTTATAATTGTGAAAGGCAAAAGATATGAAAAATATTTATATTCAATATGAAAGCATTTCCTCTTTAAAAAAAAAAAAGAAAGAAAAAGGTACCTTGAAAGAAAAAGGAACTTTTTGGAGAAGTACTTACTAAGTGTAAATTAAAATGCTAATTCACATTAATGTATAATATGTTTTCCTAGGTAAAATGAAATTATGAAAGTTTGAAAACACTGAAATGTACCATTAAAAGAGTTCTCGAGCAAAGACACTTAATGATTTTATATTGAAATGACTTTATTTCTCTTTTAGTTAGTATATACAGACTGTATCTGACAAGACATAATTCAAGAGAAAAAATTATTTATTTTTTATGCTATGACCATAATAATTTTTAATGATTTTATTTATGCTTTTTTTTTTTTAATCTGTAGGACTTTCTGGACTATCATAGAGGGAATTTACAGAAAACTTTATTAAATAGAAATTTTATCTTTACTTTGATTCTACTATTTATCTTTTCCTGCTACCACAGGGCTCAGAGCTCTGTCAAGTCCTGCACATGCGACCAGCCTAGTGTGGCTGTGACATTTCAGCTTTGCAGCTGATAACCTACAGGCTACAATATCCATGGATACATCTGCATTCACTCTGCCTGTCATGACTGTATTTAGGGACTCAGATATGTAGAAATTTGTTCATGAGTAAGCTCAGTAGTATATGAAATTTCATGAAAGTTGAATCATGGAATCATAGAATGGTTTGGGTTGGAAGGGACCTACAAAGTCCTCTAGTTCCAAACCCCTTACCATGGGCAGGAACAAAGTCCCATCCACGCTGGCCTTAAACTCTTTCAGAGGTGTTCTTCCTTTTATAAGTAATCAGCTTATGATCACTTAGAAAACCCATTCTTTTAGCTGTTGGGCCACACTTTATTACACTGTGCTGCTCTATACAGCTTAATATAGTTATCAGATTTAACTTTGCTTGAAAAGTTGATTATGGGCATTCAATTAGGTATAAAATAATGAAGTTTATTGCAAATGTTGAGAAACATGCTGACTCTTAGCTGGCGGGATAATGTGCTGTAGCTGTAGATTGTAGAATTAAATTAATCCCATTTTACAATTTTGAACAATTGTTCCCCCTATGAACTATTCCATCAAATAAGAAAAGCATTGTAAGCAGAGCAATTCCAATTTCCTAAATGAATATTTTAATTTTTTACCAATTCGTTACTTTCAAAATATTTACTAGAACAAAGATACCTTGTAATAACATCCAAGGTTTGCAGTAAGTCTTAAGTTATAGCAAGTGAACTCCAGCTTGTATCTAAATGCTTCCTGGTTCAAAGCTAGAATGCAAAGGACCCACAGGTTGCCAAGCAAGGAAGAGCTCAATTACAGCTTTCTGGTTGTTTCTCTAGGTAAGTAAGGCTCCTTAAAAGTTTTCCTTTGTATTTTGCATTAGCCCTATGACCTTCCTTGAAAATAGAGTATGTTTGCTTCTCCAATCTAGACAGCAGGCCTAAAGTTATCTAAATAGGTACAAAACCTAAATTTGCAGGTGTTGTTTTGCAATCTTCTGAAGGGACATGAAACAGACTACCTGGTGTGTGCTGGGGAACCTGGAATCTGCAGAGTATGGGATCCTTGCTGGCAGTCTGCCATTCCTGATTTGAGTGGGAAAACTCCAGTTTTTCCTTCCTGTTTCTTATGATAGGACACATATGGCTGCAGCTGTACTGCTTTGGACCATGGGCTCCCCAAATGTTTTGTAGTATCCACAACTGTGTTTGGCCATTAGAATAAGTACTGGGATGGTAAGTGGCAAACCCACCATGTTAGCATTGCTCTGGGGGACACACTGGGAACTTCTCAGTCCTACAAGCAAACAATTCAGCAGCAATGTTGTGTTCCTAAAAACACCTACAAACAAGATTGTGTAGCAGTGTTTGCAAGAATACGAGTCTGTTCCAATACTTTACCTATATTTAATTTCTTGTATTTTACAGATCAGTGAAAAGGGGTACAGTGGAAGAATCCAGAATAAAACAATCAAAGTAACAGCTGGGAAAATGGTCTGCGCTGGAACATTTTTTATGTTTGCATAAAAAATGGATAGATCTTTCTAGGCAAGAGGAAAGAATATCACAATTGAACTGGAGATAAAATATGCTATGGAAGATCTTATGTAAGGAAAAAAAAGAAAAAAGAGAGGAAAATATATATGTTCATCAAGGAATAATAATTAAAGAAAAAATCTTGACACTGCAACCCAAGAGTTTACATTAATCTAAGGAAAAGAAAAGTCACCTTTTCTTTCTCCCTTCCTGCAAGTGCAGAAATACTGATTCTCCTGGGACCAAGCCAATGGCTCTATCTTCACCTCCTCCTCATCCCCACCTAGACCTGTCTTATGCATTCACAGTCTTGTGCATTCATTGGCCATAGCTGCCAATCAGCTGTGCCTGGCAGGAGAGAAGCCACAGCATCACGTTCAAAGCAGAATCCCATCCCGAGGTTTTTCTTGCCACTGCACATCACTCTGCTGTGTCCTCACCTTGGCTGTGACATCTGTGTCTCCAGGTACATCATCCAGTACGTCACTGGCTCATGCACCAGAAGAAATTTCAGCACTGAATAAAATTAATTGTTCAAGACTAAGGTGCTAAATTCAGGAATTAGTAAATATTACCCATCTTGTGGTGGATTACAGCTTACAATGAAGATGCTGTGGTGTCTATCTTAAATAGGTTGAAGAGTACTTGGAAAACTATGGAAGACTTTACTGGTATGTAGCATTACCAAAATGTAGTGAAGACTTTGTAGCTTCTATATTTTAGGTGTTTGGTGTCCAGGATGGAGTTTAGCCTTCATGAACTCAGCATGTAACCTGCCCATGAAGTCTCTCTGGACAATTAGGCAGCTCCTGCTTTGGTCACCAGGCTGTAGATGTGCTCTCCCTGACATTAGATGGCTCTGACTGAAGTGTGTCACATCAGTCCAGGAGCCACACAACCACTCCAGCACAGCACAGGGCTTGATTTAATAAAGCTCCTAGACAGCACCTCACAGAAGAGCCAAAGCAAGGCCACATCTGCCTACAGCCAGCTGTGTGGCTCAACCTCTGAATGGATGGAACACTGAAGGAAAATTATGAGTTGAGGGAAAAGAGAGAAGAGGGAGGCACTACTTTCACCTTTCTCTGAAGCATAAATACTCTGCTGAGTATATTAATTTTACTAAGCATAAAATTATGTGCTTGCATTTATAGGGAGGTGATTAAAGATTAGAGGCTAAAGATTCAAAAATTGGTCCTGAGATAAGGGCTTGTTTTGGCTCAGAAGGCCGAGGATTCTGTTTTGAAATGTGGCCAAATAGAGAAACACAAGTACCCCTCTGTTGATCTGTGCTGCAGTCAGCAAAGGATGCAAGATTAATGGGGCTGGAAATCAAGCACAAAAGGAATCCTCACCCTGTAATAATGGTTTGGGCACTCAGCAGGGATTAGAGAGACTTAGGTTCAGTGTTTGATGTTGTATAGTACTTGTATTCCTGGCTGAGTACTCATACTGCTAGGCAGCTACACAGGGTGAAGAGAGGAGAGGTGGGAGTGGAAGCCACCTATCTAACCTCATCTAATTTTGTTTTTAGATTAAATTACTCTGTTGATTGTCTGATCCATTTATTCTGAGAATGTCTAAGAGATCAGGCCTGGTGTCTGCACAGAATGTGAATTTATGGATCTGATAATCAGTGAACTTAGCAGGATGGAAAAATGAAGCCATTTTTTTTGACTGCAACTGTATTGTCAAGCACCTCAGTCTTGCTTCCATTCTGATTTAAGTACCTAAGTCCTTTATTGGAGGTTTTTTGTTTTGGTTTGGGGTTTTTTTGTTGTTTGATTTTTTGCTTTTGTTTTTTGTTTGTTTGGTTTTTTTTTTAATCACTGCTCCAAATTAATCAAATTATAGAAATTGAGTTTTTGACCAACTTGTTTGGAAGGCTGTGTTCATTGAAGCACTGGTCAGATTTCAAATACCATGTCACATAAAAAGCAACAGAAAATTTTGGGAAATTAACATTAAAAGGAGCAAAATAACTTTTTTTTTTTAGCTGCTTTAAGAATAGTTATTGAATAATTTCTTTCAGAGTCTTGAAAGAAGGAGGGTTTAGGCTTTGCATTCATACCCACTGTGTTGAATTCAACCTTTATACAAACTGGAGTAAATCAGGAGCAGTTTCCAATGAAATCAGTAGTTACACAATTGTAAAATCAGTTAGTGATCATAGTCTGGCTACACAGACCTGCGGCATTAATCAGTTTTAAAGATCTGGTCTCTAAGTATTTAATTTCTAGGAAACAGCACAATGTGACATTACAAGGATCCTATTTAGAGACACACACTCTGTAGATCAAAGCAGGAACTACTGGAAATGCTTTCTGAAGGTATGTGTAACTATAAAATGTTTTGAGTGGCTGCCAGTATTTTGTAATCAGTGTTGTAAAGTTTTGTGATACTCTTGATGTCTGCAGATGTTATGTGGCCCGTGGCACAGAGCTGATGTTCTGAATTACCAATTATATACCTAATGGAGCCCTGAGAACTAACTCCTGCCCTCCTCTGGGTACTGAGGCAGTCTTTAAACACTGGCAAAGGACTGATGCTATAAATAAAACTCTGTCTCCATAGCGACAGGCAGTTCAGTGCTCAGCTTTCAACACTTTAAAAAGGTAATTACTGTCTTTTTTCTTTATATTTTTCTATTCTTGGTTTATAACAGCAGTAATAACCTCCTGAGTTGGGCATTTCCTGGCAATTAATGACTGACAGTGTTAAGAACACTTGGCTTTACCTCAAGCCCTCAAATCCTCCAGCCGGTCATTAACTGCCAGGAAATGCCCTTCCCTATTATTGCTTAATTATGTAAACCTGGATTAGAAATTTAATTAGATTACTTCAACATTCTCTTATTCTCTCTCCGCTTTCTTCGTCCATGTCCCAAGCACCAGTATTTGCCCCAGCTGTTAGTCTGCACTGCTGATGTTTACTCCAAAATAGTGCCAGTATAGCAAATACTACAGAGTCTCTGTGAAACAAGACTGATTCCCTTTTCAGCCCTTGGTTGACAGAATTAATCTGCATACCTATTTGTGAATAATACATTAGATTATGTTGGAAAGAACCTCCATGTCCAATTTGGTACTACTTCCTGATGGTGACCGAGAAGAGTTCCTGCTGGGAACTTTGATGAATGAAGGAGAGCTTGTGATGGAGGACAATGAACTTCTGCCTTAGCTTCCCAACTCCAACTGTGCCTGCCTGAAGAAAAAATGTTCCAGGTACAGCTGCGTGTTTCCCATCTCTCTTAAAAGCCCAAGTGTGGAACTGTCATAGGCAAGTGTCTAAAGACAGGGTTAGTGTCTCTGGCTCATTGCTAGCCAGACAACTCGTGAGGCCACTTTCACAAACCTGTTTCCTTCATCTGAACAGGGGGACAAGGTTTTGCTAAATAATAGGTGATGCAGCATCCAAAGAAAGGTGCCAAATAAATCTGTTTCCCCTTACTTAACACAGCCTTTTTTTATTGACTGCTTAAACATCTCCTGCAAATTGCAGTTGCTATAATACTGACCCCATCATGCTACAAACCAGTTGTCTTCCAGGAGGCATTATCTCTGGAGCCTCAGGGCCACTGACCCATGTGGATACTTGCACTACATTATTGTCATCATCATCAGTGTTTCACCATTACATTAATAAAATCACATGTTTATGTCTTTAGTCCCAGAATCTTTAGTTGGCTAGCAAACAATAGCAAACACTAACATTTGCCATTCTCTCATCTTCAAATGAACTAGTAGCCAACTCCTAAAAATTGTGATTCTTGGAGATCTTCTATAGTATTAATTGCTTCTGACTTCCATGCAGGTGGTGGGACACCATTTTAATTTTAGAACCCCTTTTTTAAAAGAGTCTAAAGTTTTATAGAAAGTCCACTGAAATGCATATCCTTTAGTAAGGTTAACTATGGATGGTAGATCCAAAATATTTGCTATTCTTTTAATTGAGCTATTAAGTTATAATACATATTTTTTGCATAACATATTATAGTCACAAAGGTGTGTGTAATTGTATCCTGTAACGTTTTGGTAGTAACTAACTAAATAAATAAAGGTGAAGCCTGACTGTTGTGCACGTGGAAAAGGCTTTTACCCCTCAGTAAAAAAGATAGACAAGGTAACTGTTTTCCCCCTGCCTTTCTAAAAGCACACTAAAAGTGGAAAATGTGGCATAAAATGGACTTCTAGTCCTTTACTTTCATGCTAGTGAAGAAATGGGGCAAGTACCCAAAGCTGAATACTTGCTGTTTGTGGCAGTGTTGTTTTACTTTGTGCTCCCTGCACACCCCCCCTTTTCTCCAAACCTGCCCTGCAGAGATCTGAGGCTGTGCTTGAGAGGAGCCCCATCCATCTCCATGGAACTGCAGGTGCTCAAAGCCAGGGACTCTCCATCCAGCTACTTCTGGAAAGCAATATAAAAAATAACAGTGGCCTTAAGGCCACTATTCCTCAGGGAATTCATTTATGATCACAGTGAATTGATTCAATCTATGTTATTAAGTTAAAATATATGACAGGATAAAAAAGTATTCCTTCTTTTCTTAAGGTAGAGTGAAACTGAGGTTGAAGATAAAATCTGGAACATGATAGATGTTTGTTCATATTTTGGCTCTCCTAGTGACCTGATACTTCAGTTCTGTGCCTTAGTTTCCCAAATATATGATTACACTTTCTTCCTGTGTAACAATGATGTTGATGCTCCTGACAAATAGCACTAAATACGCATTAATTGCAGAAATCTGACCAACTCAGCAAAAAGAATGAGAAGGCAGAGAAAAACCTCACTTATTTTACACACCAAGAGACAATGCTTCATAATCAACAACAGCTGAAGAGTTGACACCTTAGAAATACAAGTTTATCTTCTTGTTATCTTCATTACAATGGTGTATATTTTGCAACTTGAAAGTTTGCTAAAGCAGCAGCACAAAAATATGCAGTAACTCTTTTTATTATGTCTTTTATATACTTTATCTTAGTCATGAAAGAAAACATAAATCAATGCACTTTAATTAGCATATTTTGTGACATTAGAGTGGCTAAGAGTGTTCAGTAAACAGAAGGAAACTTAATAGTTAATACTAACCGGTCATTGCCAGGCATATCAGACTAGACAAATTCAATTGCTAATGAGACTGCTAGTCTAACTTGCCACTTCAGTATTTAGAGTGAATAGCAAAGAATAGGGTTAAAAGAAAAAGCTCTGAAATATATTACAGAAAATGAAGGTTTCTTGATGAATAACCTTTACAGGAAAAAAGTTATAAGTATTTAGAAATAGCTTTGCTTTCTGTCATGAAAGGCTACTTTTCTTCCTGTTCTCCCAGGACAGGTTTTGAGCTCAATGGGAGCAAAGCATTGTTGATTTAGCAAGGATTACAAGACTGATCCTCACATTACACAACAGAATTTATCCACCTCGGGAATCACTTCAGACTCTTTGTTTCTGTGAGATTCAGTGATGAATCAAAAGGCTATTAACTGCTGTAATTTATATAATCTACCTCTCTTCAGTTGCAAAAAAATGCACTCAGATAAGATTATTTAAGCATTTCTTTGCACAGAGAAGTATTGTCAGCATACCTTATATTGCTTTTGCTGAGCTGATATTGCACCAATTAAACACATTCATGCTGTTGTGTCAATGTCCACAGAGCATTCTGCTATGATCTTTTCATTGCAGACAAGGTGTCTGAGCCCTGCTGGCATTTCTTGGAGCTCATTGTGTTGCGGATAGTTTTTGTGATATACTGTGGGATACTTCTCTGTGTCTGGAAAAATGACAGTTGCAGTGGCCACTTGCTAATCTAAATCCATTTGGAATCTTATTCTGCTTCCAAGTTGTCCTTCACTTGCATGGATGAAACACAGAAGAACCCAATACTTGTCTTTTATCTCACAGGAAATTGAACTCCTTATTCAGAAGGCTGAAATGTTCCTGGGTAGTCTAATTTCTCCATCACTCTTGAGATTCTGGTAGTTCTGGGGAGAAGATACACAGCTGAAAGAATCTATGATCTGTGACTATAGTAGTCTAGTTGAAAAATCACAGGGGAGAAATTTTCCTCCAAAGTCCCTAGTAGATTTCAAGGGCTGGTGCTGACAAATTTGAATTGTGCCTTCATTCCTTCAGTGTTTGATGTTCTCCACTGGCAAGGCCAGGTGCAGGCACGATGAAGCCAAGGAGCCTGGTTTCACACCCTCTCCACCAAGTAACATGGGGTATGTGTTCCCAGAATGGGGAGCTAACCGTGGANTTTGAGTTGTGCCTTCATTCCTTCAGTGTTTGATGTTCTCCACTGGCAAGGCCAGGTGCAGGCACGATGAAGCCAAGGAGCCTGGTTTCACACCCTCTCCACCAAGTAACATGGGGTATGTGTTCCCAATATGGGGCAACAAGGGACCTGGGACAGCATCTTTAACTTTGATCATAAATCTCTGTCTTGAACACCTCAGGAGAAACTTAGGAAAATATTTTATAGGTCTTAATTTTTTAAAAAATTAAGTAACACTTTCAGACAATTTTTTCCTTTTCTTATTTTCACTAGATAAGAGCAGACAGATTTCCGCAGTAGTTTTTGTATTTTTTCATCATATTTTAATGAAGATTTAATTTAGTTTGTAGTTTTAGGGTTGTTTGGGTTTTTTGGGGGGTCTTTTTGGGTTTTTTAAAATACCTCTAATTCTTGGAAAGCATGTAACAGACATGGAATTTACAGTTCAAGCATCACCTTGAACTACCAGAAAAGATTCAGGAATAATACTGACCTCTCTGTCTCTGAAATAAAAGAAAGCTTCCTATCTGTTGCCCTCCCTTCCAGCGTGAAGGAAGTTTTCAGTAAAGTGCGAGTCATGTCGAGAATGAATGGGCCGTTGCATGAGGCCGCGGGCGGGAGCCGAGCGCAGTGTGAGGGAGCAGCGTGTGCGCAGGGCTCTGGGCTCTGAAAGGCAGCCACTGAGGGATAGAATCATGTCATGAATGGTGAAGGAGCCGCAATGAGCCAGCTGATTAAACTGATAGGAGCCAAACAGTGCTGTGGAGCCTTTGATGAGTGTCAGAGGTCGCCTCCATACAGTTCCCCAAGTCCCCAGGACACACAACCCCACTGACCTAGTCACTAGATCAGACAAGAGCGTTGAGACTTCATCAGCAAGCAACAACTTAACAGATTGAGATAACTGATGGACTACCAAGCAAATGCTGTAAAAAGGAACAAAGCAGAAGCTGCTTGTTGAGAAGGAAAAACTGGGGGAGAGAGGGAAAGAAACTGTTCCAAAAATGTCTTTTTCTTTGTCTCAACACCAGTACCGGGATGTATGAGACACTCAGGGTAAACAACATTGGCATAAAGATACCTAAGCTCCTGCAAGTTGTTGAGGTCTGTACTAGTGCTAATTCTTCATCTGCTAAAGAATTTATGGAATTTTAAGTATTTCTCTAGCTGTCTGGGGGGTTTCAGTATTTACATACCATTCTAAAATGAATGAAGTATCAACTTAAAAATATAATCAGCTGCATTGTAGGCACTTTCCTACCCTTTTATCTGTATTTTGTAGGGCTCATTTGCTTTGGTTTTGGCAGGATGTTGCAAAAAAGGCAAAAATCTACATCCAAGCAAATGTTTTGAGAGGTGACAGCTTAGATTGCTAAAGCAATATGTCTCTGATGGTATAGCAATGTGCCAAGCTACTAAGCTCCATCAGTCAGCATGATTAGTTATTTTGAACCCAAAATTGATGTGGCTACACTGCTTTTTTGTATGACACTTATGCATTGCATAAACACTCCTTGAAACTTTAGTAAGTGCTTTGGTGTGTGAGTCTTCCCATATGTGTGTGCAACATTCAGTGTTCAAAATGTTCCCTTTTTCGGGCTGGTTTTGTAATGACTACAGTAATAAATAAATCTGATATCAGAAGTTCTGTATGGTAAAACTGATAGAAAAGCAATAGCAACTCACCTTGAACACTGCATCCAGTTCTGGGGTTCCCAGCATAAGGAGGACACTGACCTGTTGGAGCAAGTCCAGAGGAGGCCACCAGGGTGATCAGAGGGATAGAACACCTGTCCTGAGAGCAAAAGCTGGGAGCACTGAGATTTTACAGGCTGCAGAAGAGAAAGTTTTGGGGTACACTAATTTCAGCCTTTCAGTATCTGAAGGACACCTACAAGAAAGATGGAGAAGGATGCTTTAAAAGAGCATGCAGTAACAAAACAAGGGGCAATGGTTTCAAACTGAATGAGAGTAGGTTTCGATTAGGTATTGGCAAGAAATTCTTCACTGTGAGAGTGGTGAGACAGTGGAACAGGTTGTCCAGGGAGATTCTGGATGCCCCATCCCTAAAAGTGTTGAAGGCCAAGTCGGATGAGGCTCTGTGAAACCTGTTCCAGTGAAATGTGTTCCTGCCCACAGCAGTGGGGCTGGAACTAAGTGATCTTTCAGGTCCCTTCCAATCCAGGTCGTGCTATGATCCTGAGATCCATACATTTAGTTGTTTTGGGTTTTTTTAGAAACAGCTGGTATATTTCCCTGAGGTGTACTGTGTATGGATAAAAATGTCAAGGGCTATGTGAGATGTCCTGGGGTGCTCAAGACAGCCACATGAAGCTGGCAGATATAACATGGGACCTGTGTGAGACCCACATTCACTCAGGTGGCACGAGCTACCTCAGTCTCCCCTGTGAGCTGACATGCTGCAAAACAAATGTGAGAGGTGAAACCCATTTGGACAGGCCTGGGTCTTGCTGAAAGGTAACATCATGTTGAGAAGCAGGACTTGCTTGCTTGGACACAGGGCTGAGCTGACACATCTAAATGGCTTCCAGAGTACAGCTGGCTCACTCTGGCAGTTGTTAACAACATGTGGCAATGTGGTTGGAGCCTAAGAGGAAAAGTTCAGCCCAGGCTCTGCTCCACCTTTTGTGTTGTCACCAGAATGTGTTAATGTGGCAGATTGTGATCATGAGTGAGCCAGGAGGAACTGGACCTGCAAAATCTCAGCTAGAGTTTGTAAGGGTCTGTAGCAAGAAAGCAGAAATTCTGATGTCTAGACTAAAAATGGCTAAAACAGGCATGGAAAGCAAATGAATGAGACCTTTTTAACATTTGCTCTTTATAATAGAAGACACCATGTAAAAGGAAAATAAGAAAAATGTTACAAGTGAAATTAAATGTACAGATGAGATACAGAACTCACCCTGCACAGTCCTTTCACCATCACAGATAAAATAGTTTTTCAGGAGCTAATGTGGCGTGCTCAGTTAAACAAATTTCCTTGGAGACATAACTGACTAGTTTTAAGCTGAACACAGTAACAATTACCTGCGTTCTCAATGTCCATGAGCCTCAATAAACAGCCTATGGATTTATGTCTTAGTGAGAACCAACCTATTAGTTTCAGCCATAAATCTCATGTGCCTTGTGTGCAAAGTGAATTTTAATAAAAATCATATAAGGAGCCAGACTTGCTAGGCAGGGTTTCACATGGCTGCCAACATTTGAAAACAATTAATAGAGACCTTTTGGGGGAGGGTAAATAGAACCATGTCTTTAGCTCCTGTTGAAATACAGTGGACTCAGTGAACTTGCCTGAAGGACAGAATAAAGAGGATTTTTTTTCTCTTAAAAATATAAAAAGAAATGGAGGCCATCGCTTCTAAATAAAGGCAGATGGAATGGAAAGGGTCATTCCTCTGAGTTTACAATCTCACCCCCCCCTCACCCTGCTTCCAGGGAAATGACAATAAGTATCTTAAAATTAAGCAAAAAAAATAAAATAAATATCCATTTGCCCTCCCTGGTCTGTAAATAGATTCCTGCCCCTACTGAACAGAGGTGGTGTATGTGTTCAATTTCCAAACCCTTGCCTTTGGTGCTCCTTGTGCTTTCCCTGTCTGAGTGTACAGAACATGTCTTGTCAAGCAGAGCGCAAAAGGCAAAGCTAGGAGTCACCTCTCATTTTTATTCTGGTGGTCGTGTTAGTTCTATAAGCAAATACTTCAGGCATAGAAAAATAAATTTGAAAAGTTCAAAGATAAAAGATTAGGGCCCAAGCTTCTGATGCTTTGTACTGTCTCCACAGTGGTGAGGGCGGAAAGGTTGCTCCAAAGGGGAGGCCAGGGATTTCTGTAACACACAGGGAGCCTCCCAGGGCCTTGGTGTTGTGTCTGCCCAGTCTGCGCAGGACTGGTTCAGCTGGTGTAAATTAACCCGGCTCACAGGCCATAATATACTGCTATAATATACTGAGGAGTGGCTGCCTTATCACCGGGCTGGTGAAGGCCCTCCGGATTGAAAGGTACCGCTTGTACCGAGTTTAACCAAACACAGCTGAGGGCAGCACCACTTCATGTATAACACCAATAAATATGCGGGCTTGGTTCAGGTAGGGAGCTCTGGCAGTGATAAGGGGGTAGTTACACTCTACCTGGCTGCTTTTAACAAACATGTGCCAGATGTTTTGAGTTACTGACATGGCATATACCAGTACTACAAATATACTGCGTATACTGTGCTGCTGCTCACATACTCATGCTTAAATCCAGGTTGGGATGGTTATAATGAAATTAATATTATAATTGCAGATGGAGTCAATCTATTCCCTTTCAAAGTTTTGATGGAAGAAAGTGATTGACCCTGGTTTTATGGCAAATTTTCTCAAGCAGTTGAGGCGTGGGTCCCTTATCCTTATGTATCATTCATATACACACATAACATTCATATATAATTGTATCACTCATATATACATTTACTTTAAATACTGAAGCTTGCATAAGTGATACAGGACTAGAAAGCTTAAACCCAAACAGATTAAATTTCATCCAGCTATACAATGCCCAGATACAGAGAGCTAAATTCAGCTAGCATGCCTCTGTGCCTGCAGGTATTAGTAGTCAAAAAGTGTCTTGAGTTTCGCAGTCCCATCCAGAATATGGTAAGAAAGAATGAGCTGCTTTGCTCCCCAGTTAACTCTTCTGCCATACTTTCCTGTTCTTCAGGAATGGGGCAAGATATTTCATTGATTTTGATATTTTGAAATAGATGTAATGAAGGTGTCTTTACATCTTAAAGCAGCTTGAGGATTAATTTGACATATACATAAAATTTAGATCTCTCCAAAGAAGTTTTAAACAATAGCTTCTGCCTTCAGATCTGGGTACACTTAGCTGATCTGGATTATGTCTTGCCACGTGTCTGTAGTGAATCTCAGGCTGGACTGCAGTATTTTATTGGTGGGCAAGGGGAAGACGGTGGGAGCAGAATGGTCAAGAGCAATAGGAAAGTTTGGGAGTTGACCACTGAACCCAATTTGTGCCCCAGTACAGAGTTTACTCAGTTATGTAGCATATCCCTCAAGGCTATTAAAAGGTTGATCAAGAAAAAACAAAGGTCTTTCCATCTACTTCAGTGGTCTTTTGGACTTAGAGTCTTTTTCTATATTGCAGTAGATGCTCAGGTATGAGCTGAGACAACACTTTTTTTTTT
>VWZN01016989.1:200405-211781 GCA_013396955.1 Regulus satrapa | reverse complement strand
TTTTTTTTTTTTTTGCCTCTGGAGATCCTAGGGAGACTGCTCAAATTACCCAAGAGAGTTGTGGTAGAGTATTGTTTTCTGGGATTTAACTTT
Organism: Regulus satrapa; assembly: GCA_013396955.1. Classification (NCBI taxonomy): domain Eukaryota; kingdom Metazoa; phylum Chordata; class Aves; order Passeriformes; family Regulidae; genus Regulus; species Regulus satrapa. Next base: position 211,688 of record VWZN01016989.1, on the reverse strand, counting down.
GTGTAATTACACACAGGTAATCCTGGTTTATTTCTGTTATCCCTTAATTGAGCTATAAGATTTTTTTTTTAAGCTTAAAAAAATGCCACCAGCATTTTAGGGGCTCTAAATTTAAATGCAACAAACTTAAAAAACCTTCCCCATTAAGTGCTACTGACCAATAATCTGCCAAATTTAATTGCAAAAGAAGCTTTTTTTTATTTTTTATTTTTTTTTAAATTACAAAATCCCAAAAAGATTCTTTAAAACACCTATGTGGGTTTTGTTATTTTTTGTTCCAACTGCCCTGGAGTGCTGTATCTCTATTTTCTCACTCTCAGCCTGCGGTATGCTTTTTATGGCTATCAAGACCCTGCAAACAGAGGTTCATAACAGAAATCCTGGTAGATCTTTAGCTGCATGGGTGGGCACAGCCCTAGTCTATTGTGTCTTTAGAAGTCCTACTCACCCTGTCTCTGCTGTAACAGTGGCACCTGTGAGCAGTGCTGCTGTAGTCTCTCACTGGTTCCATTATAAACCTCCCTTTTCATGAGTTCATTTCTTGCCTAATGAAAGTTTCCTCACAGCTGAAACTTGGCTGAAAGAAACTTTGCCTGGGAACAATTATTATTAATATTTTTAATATAAATTTCCTTTAAAAAGTCTTTCTGCTATTTTTAAATTAAAAGAGAAAGATATTTATAGAGTTCAGATGCCTACTCCATGCATATACAACCAGGTCTGATGGTTCTACTTTAGAGTTAGATGCCAGCCAGAAATTAAGGGTGTCCTGTGGGTGACACGGCACAAAACCACTGAACTGCTGTCAGGGGGTGATGACAGACTGCCTGGAAAACCTTTTGCTCTTGTCTACTCAGATAATACCAGTTCCTAGAAAAACTACTAGGGTTTTTGGGAATAATACATCCAAGAATGTAAAGTTTGAGGGAAGAAAGAGCAAAGCAACAGTAGGTTCACTATCTCAGAAGTGAGTGGTGCACCCTGAGTTGTTAGAGGAGAGTAACTTCAAGCTGCCCAGGACTGTAACCCCTACCTGTGGTGCTCGCCAGGTTCACCTGTGCCTTCACTGGATGGGTCATACTGAGCAGGGCCAAGGACAAAGAGTGTGCTGCCTTCCCAGCACACATTGTTCAAGGGTCGCTGATCTGTTTTTCCCCTGCTGTTCCCACGTATCCTTATCAGACTCTGAGTTTCCAGGAACCCTTTTCTCCTGCCAATGCACTGATTTCCTTTCCTGCCCTGCACTCAGCACTGGGGGGGTGCAGTCTGGTTCCCTTGTTCCCCAGCTGCATGTGCTGTTGACAAAACTTCTGCAGCCAGCATTTCTCATGCTTTTATTGAAGGAAGGTATTCTCTCTTTCCCTTCCAAAAAGCTGGGCAGGTGAAGATTGTAATTTTCAGTTGGTGATTGAGTGTTTGGGAGGATTTGGGAAAACGGTATCTCTTCCTTCTCTTCCAAAGAATTTTGAACTAGAGAATATACATGATTCCGGAGTATTTAGCAATAGTGACCTGCTCTTCATTCCAGACAGGAAGCAATATGTAAATTAGAAGATTCCTACAAATTCACAAGGGCAGGGTCCCCACCAAGGAATTTTGGACAAAGACACTTTGCTAAAATAAAAAAGTAGTTTCAGTTTGAACTGAGGTATGCAAAGAAAATCTCTGACATTGTCTTTTTTATGTACTGGGTTTGGTTAGTAAATAGATCTTGTGAGGGTGAGGGTGAATTTTACCCTTTTTGAATAGCACAAGTTTTTTCCTTTCTTTTTTGGGTTTTTTTTTGTTTGTTTGTTTGTTTTGGTTTTTTTTAAATTAACTAATTAAAAAGACCAGCAGCCTTGCACTTTTACAGCAGTGGATGTGACCATTTTCTCTGTGGTATTTCAGTTTATACACTTTCTGGTCCATAGCTACAGGACATGCTTTTGTCTCTGACCCATCTTTCCTTGATGCAGATGCACCATCAGGTGCAGCTTCAGCTCTCACTGGGCAGGAGCAGGGGTGATCCCTTGGTTGCTCGGGCAGGGAATGTGGAGCAGCTCACACACAGTCCTCCCAAACTCACACTGTGACCAGGGAGCCCTGCCCTGCTGCCCTGGACTCATACCCTGGACATCCTCTCACGCAGCGTGTCGTGCTGGGACCCTGCATGCCTGGCCAAGGAGAGGTCTTAGAACACACAATGAATCAAACTCTCCCATCATCTCCTCACATCCAAACTGTGGACCTACAGCACCCCAACTTTCCCCTCAGCAGTGACAATAAGTTTGCCTTCCTTTGCTTTGCTTTTCTTGCTCACCCTTAAAATGCTGTGCATTGAGTGCAGCCTTTGACAAAATAAGGAAACTCAGTTTTCCTGATTTTTATCTTGGCAAGAAAGAAGGTGGGTATTACCTGATTTTTTTTTCTCTCCCATATTCTTTCCCATCCTCCTTCACCCTCTCTATTTAATGTTAACTGAAAAATAGAATTCAATGTTAACTGAAAAACAGAAAAAACCAAACAAACCAAAAAAGCCAAAAACAAAACAAAATCTATCAGGCTGGCCTCACCTCCCATGTGCCGTTTCAAATAAGTGGCTTCTCTGCCTGTATTTTCCCATTCTTAAAATGAAGATTATACAGGTTGTGGGACAAACTGTAGCCTGCATCCAGAGGACTTCACTGTTTTTTGCTAGCTGATGTCCTGGTCATAATGTAAATCGTGTATTACCCTTTTCTTGAAGGAAAGGGGCTGAATCCTACAGTGTTGCCTAGAAGAATAGGCATTTTATAAAATCTCTACCGAATGGAGTCCTCTTCCTCTTACCCAGACATCTCTCCTGTTTCAGACACCTCTCCTGTTCCAGTGTTACGGATGTGGACTTCCTCAGACATGCTGATTTACAGCTCAGTCCATGGAAAAAGAGGAATCAGGCCCAGAGACTTCAGATTATGCTATTTTTAACCACCAACAATTAGATGTTATGCAGTTAACTAACAACAGGGTGGAAAAAACTAAGAGGAATTGTAAATATATCCTAATAATTGTATTGGAGCATAGGATTTATAATTACTAAATGTGTGATAACTGCTTCCTAAATGCCCATGCTCTTTAAACAACCTAATTTATAATTTAAAAAGCTGACAACTCTTAAAGTGTTTTATTTTATCTTGTCTGAAATAATTGAAGAGTAAGTTATTGAAAACCTTTATTTTTCATTAGCCTTAAATTCAACTACAATTAATGTGCCCAATTTGATTATAAACTGCACAAATTAAACAATAAAGAGCTGTCTAATGAGAAATTAATTATGAGGAACAGAAGAGGAGCTGGGCTGGATAAAAGCAATAAGTTATGGCCTATGGCAGGATATGTCAGGTTTTAAAGGAGACAAAGGGCTTTTTCCTCAATGTGTGCCAGTGCTGATAGGGCTCATCACAGATCAGTAGATCCAGAAGCCATAACAGCACGGTAATTGAAACTGCCAAAATCAATAGTGCTGACAACCTTAATTAAATTAAATATGTCTCTGATGAGCTCAAACAGCATGGCAGCGGACCACTTGACCCCTTCTCGGAGCCCCAGTTGATAGAGTGCAGCGTGCAGGATGATGGATTTCACCCCCGAGGACCACTGGAGCCCTGGCGCTACTGTAGGAAATTGCTCCGAGCGTGGTGGTGTCCCCAGAGCAACTGGAGCTGTGACTCCGAGGTGCAGCCCCGAGTTTGTCGCCTGCTCTGGCTTTTGCTTTGCCCGGAAAGCACAGGGACTGCTTTGCTGAGCACAGCCTGGGGAACTTTGTCATTGTGTCAGCTTTCTGCCCTCCTCCCAGCAGAAATAACAGTTTTGTTTGCTAAACAGGCAAACAACTTCCATCACAGCTGGCTGGCTGATTCTGAGGCAGTTCAGACTTTTTATTAGAAGCAGCATAGTCAGGAGACCCATTTGGAATTGGGTTGATTCAGGCTGGGTTTTTAAGGTTTATCTTTTAAAATAAAGAGATTGGGCTGATATATCCTGGGAATTATCCTGGGATTTTAAGAGAGAGAAAAAAAAAAAGAATTATAAATGGGCAAGAGACAAAGAAAAATTCTTGTTGCTCAAACCACAGGGCTGGAATCTCAGTTCAGCTGTACAGTCAGCAGTTGTTTTTCTCACTAGGAAATTGCATGAGTAAATATTTTTGAAGAGTGCTGTTCTTTTGACTGTGTAGTGCTCACTTCCTAAACAACATGAAATAATTGTACCTTTAAGTTTTCAAAATGTTTATGTCAGCATTAACAAACTGTTCCTTCATTATAAGCCTGTCAAAGATCAGAGGCTTAGATTATTGAAGTAGATTCCTTTCAAATGCTGAAGTTGTTGCTGTGACAACTGGGGGAGAGAATAGATTGTTTGAGGTAGACAAACTGTGGGTTTTCCATACCAAAAGGTTTTAAATAATTCACCTCTCTGTTTAGAAAAAATAGCTCAGTTGCAGTAAACACCCTCCAGCTAAACACAAAGGTCTCAGAAAGGTAAAAAAAACTGCATCTAAAAACCTATGGGTTTAAATCAGGCTGTTGAGGTGCATATATATAAATTACACTAATCTTAAATAACAGCAATCCACAAATTGTAGTTCTGTTCCATGTAAAACATTTTATGAAAGACACCTATTCAATATATGTTGGAGCATTGCTATTCTGCTAGGAACTCTGAGCAGAAATTTATGGTACTGGAAAAATTATACAAAAGACGATATCCTTGAATCACGAGCAGGCCTCCCTCCCTCGCAGCGCCGTTTATGGCATTGCTAATTTAAGTGTGGTTCTGTGTCAGGCAAACTGTTTTATAGCAGTCTCTAATCCAGCCTTGAAAACTTCATAATCCACTGCATAAGAAAGCAGTTTGCAGGGAGTGGGAGGAGAGGTAGAGTTTGGATTTTGGAACTCTCAGTCCTTTTTTTCCCTCTTTTCCCTTTTCCTTTTTTTTTTTTNTCTCCCCTTTTTTCCTTTTTCTTTTTTTTTTTTTTTTTTTTTTTGGTTGGTTGGTTGGTTTTGTTGTTCTCCTTCCCCTTCTGCTTTTCATTCCCTTTCCCATTCCTCCTCCCCTTAACCTTCCATTCCCCTTTCCTTTTTTAACTTTAAGTTAAATAGAAATAAAAATTGCCTTTTTATGTTCTAAGTACTGTCTATTGTTTTCATTATTATTAACGGAGAATTATGACACTGTTGGGGTCAGATAGATGCCAAACTCCCCATAAAAATCTGTAGGGGCTGGTGCGAATTCTGCCTTTGAAAGCTATTTGCCTTTCAGTGACAGCATCAAATAATAACAAATTATTAGTTTAAAAAAAGTATTAGTTACATTATCAGCAGTACCAAATGCTTTTACACTCATTTCTCCATAAAGCAGGATGAAGAACCTTTATGCCTGTGATGGAGCTGTTAATATTGCTGGGTAATGAATAGAAAAAAGGGCTTCTAGAGCAAAAGATACTTTTGCCCAGAGAGTGAAAACATTGCACGTAAAGAACTAGAGCTGTAATTGCATCCCTAGAACAGCTGTGGGGGAAACAGAATTTTTCCAATGGTCTGACAGCCAAGGAAGCTGCTCACCCTCAGCAGAGAGTGTGAGGCCCAAAAGCCACTGAAGCACAGCTCCTGCTTGTGTGTCTCTGTCACCTCTCATGGCAGCGCTGTTTTTCTGGCCAGCTGACTGATCATCTGCCTGTTGCCTGAAATGTACTGCCAGCTCCATCCAATCCCTTAGAGCTCTCACCATCTTCTGCCTTTCCCTTGTGTCTCTCTTTTTGCGTCTCTTTTCATGCTGTACCTGAGCCCCACGTGATGCTTTTGTCCCAAATTCCGGGTGGTGAGCGCAAGGCAGCCGAGCCCTCAGCTTTAGGGGTGCTGCTGGGACACAGCCTGGCAGTGGAATGTGGCAAGTGCAGCCAGCACAACCACTCCCTCCCCAGCGTTACTGGGGTCAGAAGGCAACAGTCTTTTATTGCCTGAAAAACAATTTCCTCAGGCTGGACACTTGGGATACTCTGCTTTTGTCCAGCAGAGGATGCTTTGGAGGAGGGCGGGGAGCTGAGCTCAGCAGTGCCTTCTCACGTGGGTCCTTCTGCGAGGAGACAGACTCTCCGAGGCTTGGTGCAAAGAACAGAAGGATTGTGTCCCATGCTCCAGCATGATTCCTATTTCACCAGATCCCACCATGCCAGTGAGCTGCCTCAGCAACCCCTCCCTTGGCCACTGTGAGAGGATTTTAAGTGGGAAGAAAAGGTTGTTGCATATTTCTGGAAGGACCCATGATGTTAATGAAAGTCTCAAAGCTTGGATCAGAGAGCACTGTCAAATTTGCATTTTTCTGGAAAATCTGGGGACAGAACATGAACTTAAGACTGCAATCCTTGAGGTTTTGTTCTTTTAGTGTCTCTTGACCAGTACACTCTTGTTGGGAAAACAGTTAAAAATAAGTGATTCTTAATCTGCTTATTCAAGATAGAGATACACTCTGGAGCCAAACTTTTCTGAATGTTCTGTTATTTTTGGCCAACCGTACTATATCTCCCTAATCTTAAAGAACCCAAAGCATTTACTTGTTGCCAAAGAAACACTTTATGTTTAGGAGAGATCTGCTTAGCTGCAGGCACCTTCGTCATTCAGTTTTCAACTCTCCATTCTGTCTGTGGCAGCTGACCTCCAAGTGACAACGGAGGATGGCCCTTGCCACCAAGACTGGAGTATATAAACCCTCTGCTTGAAAGCAAAAAAAGAAGAGCAGCAAAAGGGTTTTGAATTGACTCTCAGTTTGCATATTCTACTAATAATTTGGTCTTTATCTCTTGCATTGTTTTCTGTACTCTGAAGCTTCAGAATTATCTTGAGTGATGTGTCTGAGCTAGTCTTGTGTCACCAGCCTTTGCAGTGGGGAAGAAAACTATGATAGCAAGACAGATAGCTCAGAAGGAGCAATTTGTATAAGGAGGAGAGTCACATTGATCATGTCACAACATTACTACTAGTTACATGGACACTTCAGTTCTAAATAGAAAAGATTCATTTTCACAAAGAGTCTTGGCTTGAATAGCCAAAGAGAGTGAAAGCTGTGCAAAGTATTTCCAACAAGTTCAGTTTCAAGGAAAGAAAAGAAAAGAAATGAGAAAATCTTAAGGAGTCTATGGAATATCTTCTACAAATAGGTGGGTTTTCTGGGTGGCTGAAAAAGAAGACACTGTAAGGACAGTAGATCCAGGTCATGGTACTAAAGCAAGTGCAGGTGTATTTCTGCACACCCCCTTCCCTACATACACCAGCTGCTATAAGACTTTGAGGCAGCTGGACTTACCAAAGTCACTTCATGGTCCCCAAAACTCATCTTTGCCTTGATATCAGTGAAATCTGAGCAATGGCTGGCAGTTGCTGTTAGCTCTACTGATTTCAATCACCATCTGTTGGCTGTTGTATTTACCTTAACCACGAGTCTGATACCTAATTGCATATATTCTATGTTCTGTTTGTACAAGACCAAATTACTGAGTTTCAAATCAGAGCTTTTTACATCCAGGCAGTATTTAAATGTATTTGTTTTGGGTGCAGCTGCACAAAAAGTGAAAACTTCTGTACTGGGCCTGATGATCAAATATGATGACCCATAACCATTCCACTCTAAGCAAAATATGGTATGAAATACAGCTTCAGGTACAGAAGGCAAATGGTGTAGTTGGAAGGGTGATCTCACAGTCTTACACAACTGAAAGAAATGCTTCTGTATCACACACTGGATGTCATCAGGCTGAATCCATTTTCGATATAGTCACAACACCTTTGCACACTTCTAATAGTTTGCATTTCTTTTGTGTACCAACATTAACAAAGTTTTTTTCTTTTCCTGAAAAAAACTTATTTACAATATTTTGTTGAAGAATACCATGTTGTTGAATTATTTATTGCTTTGTTGCATAATGATAAAATGCATAATTTTTTTTTCCAAAGGTCAGAACTTAAATTTTTAAAAATACTTCTTCTTTTTCTACTTTGAAATTGCTAAACAGAGTGGCAGGAGTATTAAAGGTCTTCTGCTAGTGCTAAGATATGCTTTTGTTTCAATGTCCCTAAATTAAGCTTGCTATTGTCTTTAGTTTTGTCAGGATATAAACACAGTGAAATAATGTCTCTTTTGTCCTTTCATTCACTTTGATTTAAATTCTAGAAACTTTTGATGCCTTGATACTATCTTTTGACAACACAGAAATGTAATGAACTGTGAATGCCCTAAAGCACAGACCTTCAAAATTTAGAATAACAAGAGTTCACACTGAAGGACATTTTATTGCCTTATTATTATACCATTACGGGAAATAGTCTTAGGAGAAATAGGAATATTAAGAAATTATTGTTCATTTGAGTCATAGGTCAAATCAGGGACCCTATTGAAAATGCATAGAAATTATCTTTACAGCTTCTAGAAGGTTAGATGGAGTTCAAGGCCAAGCATTCATACAAGTAAGAAAGGTCAAATTATACATATGATAATACTTGGTGACAACAAAGCCAAAGGTCGAGTCTGAGGCATTATTGTGGCACATACAGAGAAAATTACCATTCAGATATCATATGGCATTCCAGCTGGCTCCAGGGCCACATTCTCATCTTGGTTCTGCTGCTGCAAAACGAAAGATTCCAGTTAAGCACCTGTGCATTTGAAAGACTGGGTTTATTCTTGAATATTTAGCTTTAGTTCAGTGAAGTCTCCAGTAGAGAAAGCAAACAAGTTCCCCTTGATATTTTGCCATTTCCATATTTTAAGATGTGTAGACTTCTTTTCAATAGATAAATTTGCCCTAAGGATTTCCGCTTTGTTATTGCAATATTTATGCATCCTGAATTCCTAGACAAAAAATAACCAAAGTACAGCCTTGCAAAATCTATATTGGGAAAAATAGCGTATTGTGAGTTACAAGAAAGTAAGGAAATAATTATTTAATTTTTGTTGCACATTTTATTAAAATGATTTTTAGATATACTGTGAAGAGGTTTTTGTCTGCCATCAGGGTAAAGTATGTTCATTTTGAAAAGGTTTAATTTCAAGTTTGCTGTCTTGAATAAGTGGAAGAATGAATGAATGAATGAATGAATGAATGAATGAATGAATGAATGAATGAATGATTTTTCAAATAATTTGTTTTTCTAAGTTGTTTACAATCCCTTGAAAATCTGGCACTTAAGAAATTATTTGTGGAATATAAGGAAAAAGAATCAGCTTCTGAAGCAAACTTTTTTTTGTTGTTGTTGTGAAAGTGTTGCATCAGCATGGACCAAATAAAAAGGTCTTCCACAAATCAATAGGAGAAAAACATTACTGACCCACAGCTATACATCAGAGAAATGATTGTTGGGGAGCATACTTAAGCAGTGGGATAATCTGCACATTTACTCTAATACACTTTTCTTGGTAATTGGAAGCAATATAATATTATCTCTACTAATACAGCTAATAAAGACCCAGAACTTTAATACAAGGGAAAAATTTTCTTTGTGTGTTTCTTCTTTTTTATAATGTACTGTATATGGTACCAGAATGTAAATGTTTAACAATAGTAATAATGTAATGCAATTAAATATTTTTGTTTGACAGAAACTGATTCCATACTAATCACCTGATCATTTATTCAAATGTGTCTCTCATTAAACTGGGGAGATCTTCAGTCAGAGCTAAAGACAGAAAAATTCCCTTGCAAGACAAATGTGGCATTTTACTCCATGCCTGTTTGAATGCAAACTCTTGCCATTTAAAATTTCTATACAGAGCTGAATATCTAGAAACCCTAAAAAAAATACAGCTCCTGCACTGCATGGGGAAAAAATATGGATGCAGAAAAAAATTAAGCTACTATTTTTAGTACACGCACACACACACACAAACCTATGCACATTATGTCAAAGTCCATTTGAGTGGCTTATTTTAGTTTTAGTCATTTTACTTAGAGTAAAATATGTTTGACCAGAAATAGAAGGATATTTTCTAAAAATGGAGAAATGTCAGCATTAATGAAGTTCCAGTCTGACATTCAGTATTGTGAGTGGCTCCAGCAGTATCCATCACTGAGTACGTCAGCAGCCCAGTCCATCTTGTTTGATACTTAGCTGCAGTATCAGCTGTGTTGTATGAGGATGGACCTTCTGTTCCATTCTCTATGGATATTTTTCCAATCCACCTGCTGGACCCTGTATCCTTGTGGTGCTGCATAATTATCCAAAGACAAGGGTGATACAACACCACCCAGCAATTCTGATACAAGGCGCCATCAGGAATCTTACCAACAGCATTCAGATCACATGGGATGCTCACTCTTGGAGTGTAGCTTTTACATGCAATGCTTAGTGCATCCTTGGGGAGGGAATTTGAACTATCCAAGTTAAACCAATATATCTCTGTGAAGACTTTAGTCCTGCCATGTGAAGGAAGATTCACAGAAGAAGAAGTTTGTCATGAAAATAAATTCAAGTATTCTGCACCTTAAAACTGAAAGTGGAACTATTTTCTTTGCCTAACAGACTGGCCAGTTCTGATGTTTGCACCTTGAGTCTTTTTTAACCTCACTATTGCTAGTGATAGAAGGTATGAGAACATCAGCCTCACAGCAAATATTAAAGACTATGATGCGATGAAAGCTTTAGGTTTCAGAAGCAGTATTTCATAACCTTTACATGAAGGAACACTTGCTGACCGACCTCCCAGTGCTTTGGATTGACAACACTATGTCAGTCTGTCTACAGTTATAGTCTAAGTTATACCTCCAGCTTTGGCCTGACTTAGTCCAATTTCAAATGCTGAGCTAACCTAGTGATGAGTCCCTTGAGCAATGGCTCTGTATTCATAGTGTATTAGTAGTGCCTGACCATCTCCTCTGGCTGCTGAAGAAAAGCCCCAGCCACCATTTGGTGGTGTTGACATGCACAAAGGTCACAAACACTTGGGATGTGAAAATTATCAATGAACTCAACCATTTTTAATTTCCCTGGAGGAATGTAATTTGAATATGATTATCTATTCCACCGCTTCAAATGTACCTCAGGTTTAAACCAGACCTTTCTGCAGGATTTTCCCTTAACTCCAGACCTGAAACAGGACTCATTGTTCCTGGCTGTTGAGCNCTCCCGGCCGGCCCCGCCGCCGCAGCTGTTTGTGCAGCTGTGCGCCCGGCCAGATGGGAGAAGTGATTCTGGCTGGAAAGGAAAACATGTTGCTTTTTGGAGGGTGTTTCAACATACTTCTTTTTTTTTTTTTTCCCCGCCAGATTGATTC
>VWZN01016989.1:133281-163426 GCA_013396955.1 Regulus satrapa | reverse complement strand
TTTTTTTTTTTTTTTGTTTGCACATTTCCTGTGTATACTTACTGCATCTATAAAACACCTAAATCATAGAACTACTCAGACCTGAAGAGCATTACACCGTGTTCCTTTCCCTTCTCCATTTCATTCCACCTCTCCATTTATTATCCATCAATTATGGGTGGGTCGTGAGTATCTTCAAACCCATAATTGTGTTTGTGCACTTATTGTAGAATATATAGTTGCTAGAACATTCAATAACATGTAATTGCTTTTTACTATGTATTCATTTGCCTTTTCTTCTAGATAGGAATTTGTATAAGTGTTGTACTTGGCTCCAGTCCTGCAAACAGTAGTGCCCACGAATAACTTTACCCACACTAGGAGCTCCACGGATCACAGCTTGTCTCTCACCCACTGAATTATATGCAGTTAAATTACTCATAAGCATAAGTGTTTGCTGGATCAGGGCTTCTCCATGTAAGATTGATCTTTAATAACTAATTTAAGACACATATACATTTTATTTTTTTTTAGGTGAAGGAAGTAAATTGTTGGAAAGTGGTAATAAACTTTGGAGCTGCACTTAGTGCAATGAAATTCATCTTGGTTTATTAATTAGTATCTGTTTTTTAGATTTGACACCGTAAAACCAAAATAACTTGACATATTACTAAACCATTTTATAAAATAATATATTAATACTTAATAATTTTATACAGTAAAGCAACTTGATAGGGTTTCTTTAAACAGCATAACAAGGTAAGAATATTTTCTTAAATGCTGTGTCAACAGAAGCTGCCATTTTATGTTGCCTGTTAGCCTACACACAGGCAACATAAATCGCCTTCCTCAGACTTTGATCCCCAAACTTTTGCCAGCTGGGAATCCTACTAAGTGCCTTTGAATGTAGGCTAAGTGCCTTAGAACAATGAATGATCAGGACCTTGAATCTGGAGATCCGCTAGTCTTAAAAGTGCTAGTTTAAAGTAATTTTCTATTTTCCTTTTCACTAAAATCTTCTGTACCTCTCTTTGGATGGAATGATAGTTCAAGCACCTGTAAAGACCTGTTGACTGACACATAATTTTTTTTCTGGACCAGCTTACCTTTTCAAAAGAGACCTCAGATGATTTGTTTGATTTGTTTGTCTACACTGTCTTCCTTTCAGGCATTGCAAGATAAACATTTCTACACATTTTTAGCTATCAGGAGTAGAACTGGAAATATCCAAGCTGTGGAGCTTTTCCCTGCTGTGGGTCAAATAGTTTAGCATCCTCACAGAGGCGGATGGATGCTTTACTGTGAATCACAGCCCAGCTCCAGAGGACAGCTCTCGGTTATCTACCCACTAAATGACCTGTGAGTTCACTCCCATGTCTCTTCTCCTGATCCTTGCCCTGATCCATTCCATCACCACTGTCTCTTCCTCATCTTTGGCATTGCAACTGGCTGGGTGTATGTGCTGGTTTGGTTTGGTTCCCCTTGGGGAATTTTGCTGTCGTAAGTGGCCACGGGCGTTGCCTGTGTAGTGCATGTCCCCATCTGCAGCCCAGCTCTGGTGATGTTTGCAGAGGGGAGCAGCCTTGGCACTCCTGTCACCCCCTCACAGCTCACAGGCACTTCTCTGCCTGCCTGGCCAGTCTTACCATGTCCCTGAGCTGTGTTGTGTGCACTAACCAATGCTGCAGCCTTGACAAGAATGCACCACAGTTCCCTGGCTTGTTGCCCATTTTCTCTCCAGTTCCTGCTCTTCTCACAACCTTGCTCTTCTGCTGTCTGAATGCATCCACATGCAGGTGGCATTTGCATCTGTCAAGGTGCAAGTTGTTGCTGCAGTAGCATGGCTGCTGCAGCTCCAGGCTTGGCCATCTGCCTCCTGTACCTGCTTGTCCTCAACCAGGCACCACTCAGTTCTACAGCCTCCCCCACCTATTTCAACCCAGATAATGCCCGCTCCCACCTCAGCTCCCTTTCCTTTCCTGATTCCTTACAAGTACACCTCTGTCCCCAAAATTGACATTCCCTCATTGACATTGAGGACTAGCTTGTTCTCCTTTGCTGCCAGCTCGCTTGTTTCACCAGTGTCCCACACTCTCTAACACCTGACATGGATTTCATTGGGGTCGTTTGTGAACGAAATGGGCCTCGGAGCCCTGCAGGAAAATCAGATGGAAGCAAATGTTCACAGCTTTCTAGAAATTGGTGTCAGCTCCCTGATACAGAGAGTTTTACAGCTCTATAAATCAGGCTGAAAATGTAACCAGAAGCCCTGTTAGCTTTCTGTTTCTTTTAGCACATCCGTTTCTTGTAAAATTCCGATTAGAGGGACTGGTCTCTGTAGAAATCATTCACTCCAAACCCAACAGGGCTATAAATCAAAGCGCTACAAATCACCCCAATTTGCAGATTTTGGGTTTCATCATTTTATTGCTTTTGAAGAAGTTATGTAAGTGCTCTTAGAGAATATTGACTCCTGCATCCTCTGTCGTATCTGGGATGAGAAAGAAAATCAAAGCATTTTCTGAAAACTAGGTATCTCGTTCATACAGGTACTCACTCCTAACCTATTTCTCTAAGGGATCAGGTCCAGAATGCTTTCCCATGTGAAGAATCTCACCAAAATTAGTGAGACTACTCTCTTAACTTGGAGCTAGAGGATTATTTTTCTGAAAGAAGCAAAAAGACAGTAGAATTTTACAAGAGTCTCTATGTGAAAAAAAAAAAAAAAAAAGGATTTCATGCNAAAAAAAAAAAAAAGTGATTCAGTGCTGATTGGATGCACAACACCATTTATGACTCCACTGTCCCAGCCTGGGTTGGGCTGTATAAGATGACAGTTATCTGCTCCAGCAGGCAGAGATTTCATCATCTCCCAGTACGAATGACAAAACTGTTCCCAACAAATTCTGCCCTCCCAGTGACAGTAAATCCAATCTAGGCTTGCAAACTCCAGACATCTCTGAGCTGAGTCACACTGGTCTGCCGCAATGCATCAGATCCCACAGTGACCACAGCTATGATTTGGACAATCTGGAGAAGGGTTTTCAGACCATGCTCCGTCGTGACTCAGGTTCTGTGCAGCACTTTGAAGGGTTCCTCAAAGTGGAAATCCTGGAAGGATCTCTCACTTTTACCTATCTACTTTCCTGAAGTCCAGGAGCTTCAGCAAACTTGGAACTTCTTAGTACAACAGGTTTCTCTTCACCACCCAGCTCATCTTTTTAGTCACAAAGTGCTGGAAACTTCTGCAGGTCCCAAAGATTGTGGGGAAAAAAAACATGCAGGGAAAAATATCTTTGGTCACAGACTGAAAGCATGGAATTATTCCTTCAGATTTGGTATTACGGCAGCAATATGTAATTTATCAGGAATAAATTTAATTCCTGTGGAGTTTTAATTGTACTGTTGATATCTGACAGCTACAATAGGGACCAGATGCCTGCTGAACAAGTTGCTATACAGTAGAAGATACTGTACAGCACAGAAGAAAAAAACTTTCTTCTTACGAGCCTTTCCCATGAAGGCTCATAAGTCTTTGCATTGCCTTTACCAGAGCAATGGGAAGATTTTTCATTATTATATGCAGATAACTTATACTGTAAGGGGAACATTTTCAAAGGCCCAGAGAACTGGGAGGCATTTGATTCCCTTGACACTCAGTGAGATTATTAATAGCTTATTTGCCTGTGGTACCTTTGAAAAGGACTGCTCAGGCACCTAAATGGCATGATCACATTGTTGGAAACTTCATTTAAATATTAGAAAATACTCATAGAAATGGGATATATATTTCAAAATCACTGGTTTTGAGACACTAAACTTTTTAATTCAGTCTAGTGCTTAAACAGATCCATCATTTTTATTACATAGCCTATAAAGCCAATTAAAGTAATTAAATGGAAATTGGAGAGTATTTTAAAGGCTGGTTTAAGATTCCTCTTTGAGCACTGGAGCTTAGTGTTACAGTAGGACACCATCTGCTGTCCAAGCAGGGTCTGACTCCACTGCCTCAGCAGCCACATCCCAGCCGTAAACACAACACACCCTGCATTATCTTAATAAAGCTTTTGTTAACCAAATTCCCTGTCAGATGTGTGAGTCTGTGGTGTACTTTATTTAGGACANGCCCCCCCCCCCCCCCCCTTATGTGGTGAAAATACATAAAATGAGGATTTTTTCACAAAAATTATGTTTGCAGTAAAAATGTCATGCAGCTACTCAGGGTGTTGAGAAATAAATGTTGTAAAAGGAACTAAAAATAATACTTCAGATCTTGCATTTGTAAATAATAAGTTGTAAATAAGCTGTGTGGCTGCTGCTGGTTACTGTAAGACTAGCAAGGCACAGTCAGCTGGGTGCAAGCTGTTTATCAGTGACTGTACACTGAAGGGGTTCTTCCCATTCCTGCCCAGCTCTCAGGGGACACCCGAGGCCTTGCTGGCATAGCTGCCAACTACTGTTCATTTTAATGAAGATTTCTACACTGTGGCCACCTTACATCTGAGCTGAGAACATCTACTTATTTTGCACAGGTCACTGAAGTGATTGCCAGGTGGCAAAGTTTTTGGGTTACAGTCAACACAGAGAACTTCTGATGTGACCTTGCTGTGGGAAATTCCATATTTCATTACGTGCTCCTGCTTGTAGTAAATAACTCTCAGGCTTTGAAGGTGGATTCTCAGGCCCAATTATACCTGTTGACAACCTATAAACATTGTTTCTTTGCTTACACAGTTGTATGTCTTAATTTCTTCTTTACATTTCCTTTTAGAAATGCAGAAGTTTTCTATAAAATGATTCCTGTTTTCCTTTGTTTAAAAATTGTTTTTCTGTTCCTGTTGCTCAAAATGTCAACACTTCTAAAGAAGAAAAAGCTTGGTTAGGTGTATCATAAATACAATGTAGTAGATATATCAGAGCAACTGGTTGCAGTTGGGGTCATTATAGAAAAACAATGGCCAGGAGTTAGAACAAGGTATGCAGGAAAATGTTGTTGGTATCACTGTACATAGGGCAGGGGCCTCAACAGTGTCTGTAGGAGATCATATTCCTTAAATTCCTCTCTCTGGCCTGCATAATTAGACCTTTGGTTTGGCTGAAGTGACAAAGTTGTGAATTAAATTGCCTTTAATTTCTCAATTAAGCCAATGGGCAATTAGTGAATGATTTTCCTGCTGCTCTCTGGAGGGTCCTATATTTCTGTACTGCCTGTACAGGACTTCAGTTTGATGATTCAGTTAGAGGGGGTGAATTCAGGCCTCAGTGTACAGTGAGACATAGACACATCTGAGACTTTAAGCTATAGAAAATCAATATTTTACCTCTTTTGGGAATCATCTGGGCCTTTTATGTTTACAAAACACTCTTATGGGACAAAAGGCTTGGCCAATGTACAAATCACCCGTTCCATTTTCACATCAGTCTCCAAGAGTGGCATATACAAAAGGGTCATGAAGCTGTGGTTTATCAGAACTAAGCATTGCCACTCCCAATCCCTTTAGCTGTTAGTCTGAAATTATGGATCATATACCAGTCTTTTGCTGAGAACAAAAGGTCAGTTCTGGAGCACAGAGTTCAAGAAAATGATTGGATTAATCTGATTTTTACTATTTGCTGAATTTCACCATTATAATCATTGCTCCCAGTAGAGGGCTTCTTCCTGATGGATCATCCTGTTATATCTGTGTTACATTAACAGACTTGGGTGTGATAGTCCCAATACACAAGCTTTCTGTGGAAGCAATTTACCATCTGCCTGCCTTTCCCAGTCTGGAATTGAGGAGATAGATTCTGGAAGATATCCTGGAAGCCTCAAACATGTCAACTGTTCCTCAGTGAGGAAGGGAAATAGTACTTCTCTGTCTGCTAAAATAATGATGAGCTTAAATTTCCTAATTTAGTGGGCTATTGGGGAAAAGATGTCTAATAGTAAAGACTGAAAAAAGACAAAAACAAATTACTGAGGAAATGTGTACTGTCCATAACTAGAAATTCCTTAAGGACAGGGAAACAAGCATTTATCATGAGTTGATTTAAATTTGATCCTACATTTGAAAGAGGGAAAGGAGAGTGAACCAAATAACTTTTAAAGTTTCTTTTAATTTTTCTTGATCCTGCGATGGTCCCTCTACAGTGACATTGTCCAAGATGAGTTGAAGAAGAGTAGGACACTGTGCAGAGGCTGCCCTTTGCTTCTGCCTTTCCATGGGCCTCTCTCTCTTGAGTCTCCTGTGTCTGCAGCCAAGAGAGCTCCAGAGGGAGCATCAAGCTGGGGGCTTGTCATCACGGGAAAGCTTCCCCAGTTATTCCTGCCCCGTGGCTCCAGTGTAGCTGTATTGTTGCACTGCTGTCTGGGGAGATGCTTGAGCTGCGATAAGAGTCAGTTTCTTTTGGCTTTACATACACATAGATTCCAAAGTGACATCGGAGCTCAGTGTTGCTCTGAACAGAGCCAGGGGTTTGTAGGGGTCGAACAACCACTCTGGGATTTGGCTCTTGTCACATCTCGTGGCTGTTTTTGCCATTTCACTCTTGGGTCAATGGCAGCTTTCAGCACAGGGCCCTGCTTTTGCCCTGCAGTTCTCACAGCATGAGATGACACAGTCAATCCTGGAAAAAAAGAAACAACTTTCCACAGTACTGTGAAGTAATAGAGCAATAGATGACATCAGATAAGGGTTTGAGTTCCTTCCTCAGGCCCTTGTGCGTGTTGTCCTCCCTCTGCACACCCAGGCCATTGCAGGGCTATCCCAGTGCCAAAAGCCCCTCAGACACTTCCCAGCTCTGCTCTCCACATCCAGGGGCACACAGGGAGTGTTCACGCCCTCTAGGATTCATGCGGGATGGTTGTCATTGAGGCCTACCTGACACATTTTTACCTTGCCCCACTCTCTGATTCCTCTTCCCTCCGTCCCTACAGCTTCCCTCCTGTGCTCCCCAGCCTGTGGCTTATTTTGAAAATTTCACTGCATCTTCTGCAGTACATTCATTTCATATCAACCCTCCATGCAGGGAGGAATTTTGTCCAAGTCAGGTGATGGATTTTAATGAATTCTGTCATTCTAGTGCTTACAGCAAATAACATCACTGCCAGCAGTGTCAGCAGCAGCCCAGTTACCTTTCTCGCCAGTAAATCCCACAGATGAGGGATACAAATAACATAAAAAGCAGGAGTGGTCATGGAGTTGGAGTTCAGAGGGATGATTTTTCCTCAGCAGCCCTCAGCAGGCATGCTTGACCACACAGTGCCTGAGCACACAGCGAGGGCCCCCCACCTGGCCTTGTTACCATCAACAAGCACATGCGAGGCTCAGAACGCACGGCCTCATTCTCCACAGCATCCAGTACAGGTTACGTGAAATATTAAAATATGTAATTTTAAATGCATGCTTTTTATTGCTTTATAACTAAGAAACCAGACCTTTTCCCACTGACTTTCTCCGCAACTTTCCCCTGTTCTCATATCCCATGTGGCTCTTAAGTGCGGAAAGGCACCAGTATTAAAGTTTATAAGATATTTATATAAATCAGATGGTTGGTGAGTATTAAATCTGATTTTTCTCAAAAACCCAACGGGGAATATTAAAATATTAAGATTGTTTGAATTTTTAAAACACAATTGAGCTTTTGAATAGTTTAGTCCAAAGCCTCAACTCTTGTACTCAAATGTAAACTGAGGCTTTAAAATGGCTGAGGACAGAGCCCTTGAAGTTTTAATCTTGTTATTCTCATCCAGTGACACAAAAGGCGGGCTTAGTGGAATGCCTATTCTCAAAAAACACAAACAGACTAACAGAGAAAAAATGAATTTTAATTTCTGTTTTCACCATATGATTTTCATCTTGAGAAGGGCACACATCTAGTTCTAAATAACTAATGTCATAATACAAAAATTACCATCAAAATTGCCTCATGGCATTGCTGGCTTAGAAATCATCTTCACTTTTCCATTCAATAGCTTCAATATAATTATGAGATTTTCCCATTTCAACAAACCTTCTTCTCAGGCTCTTGATACAGCACTTTCCATGATTTCCTCCTGATTCCATTTTCTGTCTTCATCTGATTGTGTTGTGAGCCAACATTTAGCATTATGGATCAGTACTGCCAAAGCTTCCTTGGTTTTGGTTTTTTTAAAAATACAAAATAGCAGCTGCTTTTGGGAGGACATGTTATTGCTTCTGACTTGTGCAAGGGTGTGCAGAAGACAGCTGGATGACAGGGAGCTGTGTAGGCAAAAGGAATGTTTGCGCTTTGCTTTAGGCTCTGATTAGGTCAACTCTTGTGACAGAGTTATTCCTGCAAACCCACAATTACTGCTAGGCTGAGTTTTCTGGAAAAAGAGATTTCTTTGCACGCTGTCTGACCATCCCATTGCAGGAGTGATGAATATTGGTATATGTAGGTAAGTAAGGCAAGTTGCAAAAAGAATGTATTTGGATTCTGTACTACTGTTTTTTTCCGTAGCTGAGAAATCCACCTCTGGCCCATATGTCTGTGCAGAGAAACAGATATACTGCTGTGGGAAATGAATACTGGGATCAGAAGAAGCAGGAAACCATATATTGAGAAAGGTGACATTTTTGTTACAATTGTATTTTATTCTTTGTGCTTCAGGCTTCATTTAATACTTAATTTTACAAAATGAAAACCAAACATAGTAAGGATAAAAAAGAGTCGAGTTCTTTGTCTTTTTGAGCTGCTATTTAGATTAGTTCTTGTAACAGCTTTTAAGAACTATATTTTAGAAATGAGTTAAATAAATATGCTCTAAATGAAATCACTGCAATATTATTCCTGATATTTACAATATATTGACCTTAAGTTTTATGCTAGAACAGCTGCAAGACTTTTGGGGGTAAAGAGTAAGTCTTAGTCAAATGGCTGAACAACTCACAAGAAGTGATTCATCTTCTTAGATAACAGAGTTTTAAAAATAACCTCAGAACATATGAAACAGGGCTTAAATGCCATTATGGCAAAAGAGGCATAAGCTACTGATAAGCATCCTGTGTATATTTGCACTCCACATATTTACATGACAGACAGATCTAGACTTGTTTCAATTACCTTTACAGTATATTTTTGAATATTGTTAATGCTATGAAAAATGTTAGATTTGTAAATTTAAAAAAAACCCTGTAAGTCAAAAGGGTGTGTCTAATCATTATTATTGTTGGCCCTTGTCAAAAACCCCATCTTGTTGAAGTAGATAAGTGATTTTTAAAATTAAAGGTGAAAGAAACATAATAAATAATTTTGTTCACCATGACAAGCTGGGCATGCTGCCATTATATTCTATCTAGAAGAAAATGTTAATTCACTGGATCATAACAGCTACCCTTTTTCAGCCTGAAATGATGTTTTTCCTCTAGTACTTTTCTTTTTTAGTAACACTGTCGAGACCGCAGTCTGATTTGATCACCTGGAAGGTGTTCTCAAGACACATTCCTAATAATACCCCTAATTATATATCTACCTAGATTACTTTTTAATCAAGATTTGAGTGTTCATGGTGAAAAATAAGGAAGATCTTGTACTGAAGTTATTTGGCTCCCAGAGGTCTGGATTTAAGACCAGGTTTGGCTACGAGTTCTCAGTGTGGCTTTGAGGAGCTCATTGAACTTACCTGTTCTCTAGTTGGTTATGCAGAGTGTCTAATTCTTTACTTTGTATGACCTGGTAAAGTCTGCTTCTTCATCCCCATGAGGATGACTCCTACAAAACAAATCTATCTGAGCACAAAAAGGGTCCTTTCCCACCCAAAGGAAGCAGGAGAGTTTGCAGATTTATAGTATGGATCTCTACAGAGCTAAATTAGGAAATGAAGTGATGGGAATTACATGAATCAGGTAGGTTGGATCTAATATTTTGTTTCTAATAGCTTAGGAAAAAAGAAAAAAAGAAACAATGGTGTGTCTTATGCTCACAAGGATTTATAATTGTTTCTTCAGAAGAGGAAATCCCATCAACACCATCTTTGCATTTGTAAAGAGACAGGTGTGAATACCTTCTGTGATGCCTTTTTGGTCTGTGCAGGGCTTTGAACTGGTCATGATGAATGATGACTCATTCACCATCTCTTTGACCAAGAGATTCTAATGTCAGCTGAAATTCAGAGTCATAGAATGGTTTGAGTTGGAAGAGACCTTCAAGATCATCTAGTTCCAAACCCCCTGCCATGAGCAGGCACACCTTTCACTCAGTCAGGTTGCTCAGGACCTCATCCAACTTGGTCTTGAACACTTCCTGGGCTGGGGCTTCCACAACATCTCTAGCCAACCTGTACCAGTGTCTCACCATCCTCAAAGTGAAGAATTTGCTACCTGTGTGTGAAAAAGAACATTCGTGGATTAAGATGTCAATGACACACTGTGTAATGGCTTCTTCACAAACCTTATTCTTAGACCACTAAAATTCAGCTGAATTGTTGTGTATTATCAAAGATTAACTTATTGCCAGCTTTCCAAGACAGAAAACAGGCTGTCATAACAGGCACTACAACAGACACAGACTCTATAGGCATGAAAAAATATGGGCATAATTAAGTTATGTTGGTGTTTTATCAGTTATTCCTGGTGCCACCAGAATCTGCAGAAACTATTTTGGAAAAAGAAAGACTGAATAATTTTAGGTTTTTCTGAAATTTAGGGTGTGTTAATTTTCATTTATGTCAATGTGGCTCTTGGCTTCTCTTAGTTATTATATATTCAAGCTTGTCATCACTGTCAGAGTAAACAAGCGACCCAATTCAGCTTGGTCTTCACCTTTCACCCACGTAAAATTTCAAAAGGACACTCATTGTTTTTGCATGTGTCGTAACCCTGTAATTATGAAGAAATTCAGTAGCAAATTACTTCCATGGCTTTTCCCCTCCATTCTCAGCAGTTGAAAGCATTCCTTCAGGAGACATTAAATAGTCTCAATTTCCCTGCTCTTCTGAGGATACCATACTAATGCAAATATACACTAAAGATTTTTTCTGAGAGAGGAAAACTGTTAAAGTCAGTGGAAGTAAATCATTGCCCATTGATGATTACAATTTAACACACATTCTTTTTATTTCTCAACACCTCATTAATGATGGAAAGGTACACACTAGGGAACATCTCATAATTTTGAAGAAGATCCTGCATGCACAAAAAGTGTCTAGCAATTTATCACAGTACTTTTTCTAGGTTGCTAGAGCCAAACTGTCATACATTGTAGTTGCTGTCATAGAGTGGGGAAATAGAGGGGAAAAAATAGTTGACCAAATTACAGAACATGTTGACATATGTCCTGCGAAATAAGTGGTGTGATAAAATGCTAGGAACTTGATTCCTGTCCCTACCATATTCTATCAACCACAAAAAGAAATTAACCTAAACTTAAATGTAAAGGTTAGGAAATACTGTCACTGGTTATACCTATTGTGATGTGCCTCTTCTGGCAATATGTGTAGAAAAGGCTGTTGTCCAGCCTCTCAAAGCACAGTAACTAAAACACATAGTGGGCTCCTGTAATATTCGTTGTCTCACTGAGCCTCAAGTAGCTGACTTGTGAATGCATAATCAGTATGACATTTTGGAAGGCTGCTTTTATTTGCAATATGTTTTCCTATGCTTGCCAGTTCTGAAGATGAAAGACAACCTGACAGTATTTTAAATAATGAGCTCTTTGATCAGAAAATATATGAAACAACCTTTTTCCCCTGACACATTTTGGTGAATTTGTCTGAATACCATAAATTGTGTATCTAAGAAACAGGCTTCAAGCAATTCCTTTGAGTTCCTGCTCTGTTAATAAAACCTACTTTTATTGACAGGGGAGAAGCAAGTTTGCCAAATGCTGTAAAGGTAGGATGACAGCTGATGTTTCTCTTTTCATAAATCTACGATTTCAAGTAATTTTGTGGCAGGACAATCAGAATAATCTGGAGTCTGACATGGTTCCTGCTTTGGTTAGGCCTAGAAATACTGGTCTAGAAACTCTGTGTTAGGGTTCTCTGACTTAACTGGTTTGAAGCCAAAGAAGCAACATTAGAGGAGATAAATGACATAAACAAGGTATGTTGCACTTTATTAAATAGAATGTCCACTATATTTTGTTAAAAGTTAATATTACTCTATTACATTACACTGGAAGCCTGATGTAGCTGAACTTTAAGATTTTTTGTTCTACTGCTGCCAAAAAGGGACTGTTAAACAGCAAGCTATATTTCAAGTAATTTCTTTCTGATGAGGTATAATAATGGGATTAGAGAATTCAGATTCATGCTGATTTCCTGTGTCCTAGCCTTTTAAAAACAGCCTAGTTAACTACATAAATACAACACCAGCAGAATTTCTTGATTTGATCTCTGTTCTCATGCATTTAATTTCTTTGCAATTAATTATATTGTCTTCACATACTGGCAGGAAAAAAGAGTGTAATTTCAGGAATTTTAGCTGATCCAGTGCTATTCTCCAGCTCCCCAAAAGTGCTGATGGGCTCTCATTGCACCACTGACAGCAGAGAGGCTCTCTGTCAGAAGTGCAGTTTTGCAAAGTTGTGAGGAAAAAAGAGGGTGCAAGGAACCTTCCCTTCCTGAGAAATATTCTGTATAATGCTGATGAATGAGAAGGAAGAAATAACAGGGAAATGGTCAAAAGATCCAGCTCCAGGCTTTGATTGAGATCCATCATTTTCTTGCTCTGTCTCTTTGTGCTGCCTGTCTTTGGCTCCTGATCCTCACTCACGTGAAGATCACCTCTGCTCTTGTAATGTCATCCCCAGAGATTAAGTTTAGGCTGTGTAACTTTTTGGCTGTAATTTCCTTGATGTCTCTACAAAATTCAGAGCCTTGATTGTTTGTTCTTCCATGTCAGGTGTCTTCACTCTTCCCCATTCATTTGGTTTTGCTGAGCTCAGATGAATCAAATTCAAATCAGTTATGTGTAGAATTTTAGTATTATCAAGTTACCTAATTCACTTAAGAGGGATGCTCGAATCCAAAAATACATAATTTGGCAAGGGTTAAACCTTAATCTCAAAAGCTACATGCCAATTCAGAGTGTATTTGTGTGCAGATTTATCTGAGAGTGGCTTGGCACTAAAGGATTTTCCACTGGCGCTAAAAGAGCCATTGCATGCCAAGAAAGTAAATATCAAACAGAAATGTGCCAGTATTTCCTGCCAGTCTCGCATTTTTGAAACCTTTTCCATCCTCCATGCCATTGATTTTTGATATGCTCCCAGGCTTCCTAGGGAAGGGCTTTTGAGTTTCACCCCAGGATGCTGAAAGTCTTCTAATTTGAATAGTGAAAATGTTAAATGAAAAAGGACCCCTCCCCCTTCTGACACCCCCAGGAAAAATCCCAGAATCTTTTCCTGTGAAATGTTGGAAGACTCCAAGGAGTTTTTCAACCATCCAAAATACACAACAAATAGAATATGACATTTTTTCCAACTTTTGCACAAACAAGTTGGTAAAGCCTCTCCGGCTCTTTTTGGGATCTCTCAACCATACACTTCTGATTGTATTTCATGACTGATTCCTGAGTCTCGGTTTCCCACAACTGGCATTTAAATTTTTTTGTCACTCATTCCTACTCTTGGAGCTTTCTCCCTGCTCCTGCATGCCAAGTTGCACCTTTGAAACCCTGTTCCTTGAAGGCTCTTTCACAAGTTGTCCTTACACCATTGAC
The DNA here is from genome assembly GCA_013396955.1 of Regulus satrapa. Lineage (NCBI taxonomy): Eukaryota > Metazoa > Chordata > Aves > Passeriformes > Regulidae > Regulus > Regulus satrapa. Next base: position 149,780 of record VWZN01016989.1, on the reverse strand, counting down.
CACCCAGTCCTGGGGCTGGACTGCATTTCTTTGTGCCTGTGTTGCATTTTCAGACCAGGGGTTCTCCAGTCCTGGAAGCAGATGGCATGGATCGACCTCCCAGCCACTAGACTTGTTGCAGGATACTTTTCAGTCACAATGGGATCATGTTTAATAACATGTCCTGTACCTAAACAGCATTAATAAAAGTATCCAGACTTTATTTCTTGGCCAATCCATTGGATAAAAGAAAAAAAAGAAATGTCATAACCCACAATTTAACATATTTTATAAAGCATAGACTATTTTGTTTCTGTTTCTAGTTTGTTTTCTAGCCATAATAACATTTTTTTTACTATTGTTTATAATACTGTATACAAAACTCCTATATTTCTCAGGAACCTACTTGGCTTGCCTAACCACAGTGTTCAAACATCTGCCAGGTAGATCTTCTAGATTCTGGACATGGTACAACATGGAAAAATGCAGCGAAAAATACTTTTGCCTTATTAATAAGGAATTTTAGAAGGCACATTGCTTGAATATGATGCTAGTATGAAGTGGTTTTGACCCTTCAAAATTATTTGGCTCATTACAATTTTTAAAGTTCTCTGGTAACCAGTAGAGCCTAAAGATGGGATGAGCTTCGTAAAGTTGTTCTGTGATGGAAGCAGAAGTAATAACTGCTGTCATCATTCCTGAAGGCCCTTCTCACCTGACATTCCTAATGCCACAGGAATCATAATGAGAATAATTCTCATATGATGCAGGAAATATTATTTAAAAGCAACTTACAGATAAATAGAGAGAGCTCCAGCTCCTGAGACGCTGGAGCTGGGCAATTGGAAATGAACAGCTTGGGAACCTCAATGCAGCACAGGTTGAATGGAGGCTCTGTGTGTGCACATTTATTTGCACAACCACATGTACACATTTGAATTTACTAAGAGAAAGAAAGAGACAGGAAGGGTGTTGTGCTGTGGAAGCTGAAAAGAATTTTTAAAATTTAAAAACCCAACCGAAACAAATGAAATTATATGCATAAGTCTATGTTGATACTAGGAAAATAGTATATGCACAAACAATACAAATCAGATTGAGGGCTCACTTAGTGTATACGCTTTATAAATTAAAGACAGCATTCTGCTCCTGGGTCTAAATGTAGATCTTGATTGCACATTCTTTTCTAGAGTGAACTCCACACACCACACAGGGGCAGGGGGCTGCACAGAGGGATGGTTGCAGGGAAATGCCCTGCTACATCTGGGAGAAAAATGCTGCCTGAAATCCAGAGTGCTGCAGAGATCTTCTCAGGCCATGGCACTGCATGTCCCGAGGTGGGACTGGGCATGGTCCATGTGTTCCTGGTGCTGAAGGTGTTTCTCACATCAGGCCTTGCCTCTCAGAGGTGCATGGCCAGATGCCATGGCTTGGTGCTGCTTGGGAATGCCAAAGTGCATCACTGGGACTCCTAAAGGGCCACAGTCATTGGCCTCTTTCAGTGACCACTTACTGCTGGAATACTCAAAGGCTCTGTGATCAGCAAAGTCTGTGAAAATAAGGCAATAAATGAAATAAAATGCAATACAATGCAATGCAATACAATGAAATAAAATAAAATTAAGTAAAATAAAATATACCCCAGACTACTATTTTTACAAGGTTCTGGAGTGAGAAATGTGCAAAGTCTTTCTACTAGAAAAGTCATGTCTTTTTAATCTGTGTCCCTGAAAGAGGGAAAATTGAAAGACTGAAAGATTCCTTTTACCCTTCTGTTTCTTGTTGACTTTTATTTAAAATTTCACCCCAAATATTATCTGAGTACAAATCAGTGTTGGTGAATTAATTTTTTTTCTTAACTGTCCTGGCTGGGACCTCCATCAGTAGAAATCATCATAATCATGCTACTTTGGTGCAAATCGGTACTGTAAAAAGTCAAAACTGCTGGAAGCCATGTTTTATATGTATTTATATATAGTGATATATATTTATATATATTTTTATATATTTATATATAGTGATTCCTTAGCCTTGCCCAAAACTGGAGCAAAGAACCTCCGTGACAAGCCAGGTCTCAGTGATACATTTTAGTTTTTTAAAGCTATGTGGTATGGAATAACAGCATGGAAAGAACCCCACCAACCATGAAATAAAAAGAACCTTTTGTGAGTGAAAGGAAACTGTGCAGCAATACCCTTGACACAGACACAGGGTGATGTCACTGCATCTGGCCTGTGTGAGGAAGCTCTGGAGCTGTGCTGTCAGGGAGCCTTTTCTTCTCCTGTGGTGTGCTGCGTTTTTGCTACAGGTTTTAGAACATAGATGAGCTAAAGGACGACAGCTAATCTGAACTGCATCAGCTTTGTAGCAACCTAGCCACAGTGGAAGTTAAGGCTGCTTGCTGACTGTGTCCATGAGAAAGCCCTTGGGCAGGTTTCCTTCCTAAAGGTAGATCAGAGGAGAAAATCTATGAGGAAACAGGCAGCTTAATCCACATATAAGCAATGTGTTCTCTCGTTTCCAATGGGTACAACAAACTGATCAGGCATAGATTAAGCTCCTCCTCAACAGGAGAGTATGGTAAAGGAAAGGAGAAATGTGTTTTTTAAAAAATGTGATATTTGATATAAAAATTGCAGGAAAACAATTATGTTGGTTTATATTCTGTTGGAATAATTCACTTGTTGCTACCCAGCCTGTTAGCATAATTGGGCACACTGTAACTTATGGTGGGTCTCTGCTGCCAACCTCTGTTCTGTAATTCATTAGTTTCAAGTTGCTGCCATGACATATTGCCACAACATAAAACTAGAGATCTTCCTAATTTTAATGGAGAAAGAATACCCATGCTTATGAACTGTAAAAGTTTTCAAGCCTTTATTCAAAATGGACTGAGATAAAGAGAAATCACGTTGCAAGAGATGGAGACAGAAAGCAAAACCCTGTCTTGCCTCATTAATGAACATGGTTGCTGTGTGAGTGAAAATATTTTGGTCCCAGGCAGCATTTTGGTTCCAGAAATAGTTAACTCAGGCTTTCATGCTCAAACAGCCTCAAACAGTCATAAACCACACTGCTCTTGGGTGTACAAGATTTTCACATCAGAATAGTTCCTGTGATTCAAACGGGGATAGGTAGCCCCTGCCATGGTTTTGAATGTTCATAAAATAATAAAGAATCAGATGGGTTAATGCTCTATTTCCAGTCCAATGTGGAGGGGCAGTCTCTCTCTGGGCACTAGATTTTATAGATTCATAGGATGGACCTATGAATAGCATCATAGAAAGGTATTTTATTCATGCAGGTGCTCAGGAAAAGAGTGCGTGGCTGGAGCTGAGGAATGTGTCACCAATGGCACCTTTGAACACGGGACCCGGGGCAGCCCTGCTGGCCCCAGCCTTCCAAATCCATCACTCTGTGCCAATTACTGCTCCTTAGCAGGAATTTCCTTGGAGCTACTCAGTTCCAAGAGGAAATGGGGGAGACGGTGCACTGTGTGGATAGATGCTTAACCATGGCATCTATCAGGGAGAACCTCAGGGAGAAGACAGCAGGGCAAGTCCCATGCTCAGCATGTTAGAATTCACAGTTGTGATTATAGACTCTGTCTATAAGAGAGACTGCTCTGGCTAAGCACAGCTTTTCTCCTGGACCTTGTAAATTCAAAAGTGCTGTTTCTGTTAAGAGATATTGAAGTCAGACACCTTCTCACCAGGACTGACTTGCTGGGAAAACTGAAGCTTGAGCTAGAGGGAAAGATCTTTTGTCAAAACCTGGAAGAAGATGAGAGGGAAGCTGGCAGAACGGAGCTGGTACCTAGCAAAAAAGCTATTAAGTGTCAGAGTCTGGGGCCATGGACAGCTGTTCTCTGCTAACACTTTCTAGCTATGTCCTTGCTATGGAATTCAAAGGGGTAATTTTAAAAGGTTCCTTAACAGTTTCTAGTTAAATATAAGCTAAGGCACTTTGCTTGCCCTTCTTCTCATTAGGTTACCATGCAAGGGTAATGATTCTGGGTGTTGGCATTAATTGCTGCTGTGCACTCTCACCTCTCTGTCCATGGTGGGTTAGTTTCCTAATCTCAAACAAGGAGGAAAAAAAATGGCACATTTCAGCCACTGCTTATGTATATCAGCATGACAGGAAGCAGGAGCCTGTGTCTGCTGCTGGTTTTTTTTTGTTTGTTTGTTTGTTTTGTTTTGTTTTGGTTTTTTTCCTACAGCTATTTTGGAGAGTTATGGGAACTCTTGGGCAACTGGAGCACTGCTCAGCACAAAGCCCTGCAATAGGACAGTAAAAGGACTTATCACTATCATAGAAGAAGAAAAAAATCCACTTATAAATCCACTTCAACACAAAGTCTAGCAAGCATGGAACCAGTTTATCCCACTAGATTTCCCTACAATGCCCACAGGTACCTTTATGCTTGATTCCTTTGACAGTTACAGGGGTGGGAAGAAACAGCTGGGAAGATGGCAATACATCAGTCTGACTGGTTTTGCTCCAGAATTTTCATGAGGAAGTAGGGAAGATCAGGTCTCTAATTTGCTTGTATATGCAATTTTATAGGTGCAGCTGCTAAAGTGAGTTACTTCACAAGTCTGAAACCTCAGAAGGCTTAGAGATCAGACATTTCATTTGGAATCAAGCAGCTATGGAGGCAGAAATCCATATTCAAAGGCTTTAAAGCACTTTCCCTAAGTTGTAGCTAATGAAAAGGAGAGCAGGCAGAGGGAAAATCAGTCAGAGACCATGCCTGTGTTAAACCAGGAGCTGATAGGAAACCATATAAATTTCCCCTCATATTTCCATAGCTAAAATATAACTTTATGTGAAATACTGTGTATTAAATTACACCACCTTGTGTGGTCATATAGATTTTTATTAGTAGTAGCGTGTCCATTATCTTGTGGGGTTGATTCTGTTTAGGTATATTTGTTTACAGAGCACATAAGAAATTCATCCCAGAATTAGGGTCCCACTGGTCAGGGTAATGTACCAGCAAGAAAAATTGTGCTGGCTGGATGCATCTTGTCAGCTGAGACAGCACTTGGCATGTTATGTGCTAACACCACTGCAATCATATTATCTAGTCCTACTTTAAGTCACTCAGTGAGGTGAGAACAGTTGAAGTCTGTTGGCATGAAGTCACAATTCAGTGTGATACTGTAAAAAAGGGTTAACAAGTGGAAGTTCATGGTGGGAGCTGTTGTAGCTCAAGGGTGTTCAGCCATGCGCTGTACCCTACTGCCTACTGTCTACGTGTTTTCTCTGTATTGCCTAACACCTTCCTACAGTCCAAGGCAAACTTAAAGGTGTTGACACCTAAAAGCAAATGAGCATAATTCAAAACAAAAAGAAGAAATCTAGAAATCTAAACACCTTTAGCTGAATGGGAAATATGTGGAACAGCAGTGGCCTAAACTCTCAGGAAGCAGAAAAAAAGTCTGATTGATGTGGAAAAAAAAAAGGAAACTATCTGGCACTTCTTTCACATTACACACACACAGAAAAGTCACAAAACAACAAAACTTCAAAATATATTAAACGTTTTATTGTGGAAAAGACAGCACCTACTTAGATTTTTCAGGAACTTTGTGTTTGGTCTTCTCTTCAGTAAAACATTGTTAGCTTTGCCCGGTAGAAAATTTGGAACCCGTCTGTCTGTGCATAATGATGTGTTATAGAACTTTGCAGAATGCCAGAGTGCTTCTATTTTAGGATTTAATGTAAATGGTTCTCTTCCCAGCTAGAAAAGACCTTTGGCTTTCTAACGAATGTATGTCTCAGATGATCTGAGAACTAGTGGGTGTGTTAGTAATCACTTGAGTTTTTACAAGTGGAACAATTCTTTTAGCCAAACTGGATGAGGAATTAAGGGGAGGTGAAAACCCTTCTTAATCCCCTCACACTTATTCCCACCAACGAAAGAGAGGGAAAATCTAATTTCCTAATCTCCAGCACCCCAGTCCCATGGAAGAAAGACAGAGATAAATAGGAGCACAAAGATCAAAAGTCTCTGAAAAATTATTAAACAGTGGTCTGAAAGCTTTTAGATATCTGTTTCTTTGAGTCACATCAGAAAGACATGACCAGCCAGGTAACTGAGTTCTGGATTTCAGAGCAACCCCCGTTAATCATAGCAAATTGTTTTATTCTTCATCTCACAGTATGGGGTAAACCCTCCTAGGCATTTCCATTCTGCTTTGCCTTCCACATTCTGCCTTACCCACTGCAGGAAAGTCCTACACCAAGAAGTTTTACTATGAAACAGTCTCAGAAGAAGCTGTCATGAGAGATTTCTGCAGGAACAACTGCCTTTAACAGCAACAATGTTAAAGACCCAAGACAGCCTTTTTGTACCAAACGAGATCTTTTAAAAATCTGCATTTGAAAATGTTGTGCTGTGTCTGGAAGTAGTGAGATGTGGCTGCTACCAAGGTTGAAAATCCAGACACTACTGTTAACATGCTTTTAAGATTAGAAGTTGAAGAAGAGCACGCACAAGATTAGACAACAATGAAATATAGATCTAATTTTTACTTTTCAGATACTAAAAGCGATTGTAAAAATGTTATTTCACAAGGAAAGAATGATCATTAATCACTTTGGCATTATCCAGACAGTAATTATACCCTAGCTATGCAAGGTAATTATAATTACACCAGGGGAAAGGTCTCTGTCAAAGTTATAATAACTGGCTCTGTTACACAGCTGCCCATCTCCATAAAACATAGTAGAAAGCACAAACAGTATTGTCCAGTTGCCTTCTCTCTGTGGGGAAAGGGGAACAGCAACAGGCAAGTCTCCACTGAGAAGGGGACAGAAAAAAAACCTGTGTGGTGCCTGCCTGTAGCAAAGCAGTTACTTTGATGGCCAGACTGCTGAGTTTTAGAACATGATAGAAAACAACAGATTTTGAGGCTGTAGTCATGGCTCAGGAGCACTTCTCTTGCTCAGATGTTTCCAGGCTTTTTCTCAGTCAGAAAGTAGAGCCACACGCATTTTTAAGGAAGGAAAGCTGAAACTGAAGAACACATTTTTATGACAAAAGGTGGTCACATGTCAAATCCCTGTACTCTCAGAGCACAGGGGGGCTGCTTCTGTGTTTTAAAATACTTCCCTGGTGTGTCTGTGGTGCAATGTGTCCTCGTGAGATCTGGACAGACCTTCCAGGAAGCCGGGCTGCAGTACCCCTGTGACACTGCAGGAATTATTGTCACACTCCTACGAGCCACAAGCACCTCTCTGCAAGGTGGCCCATCAGTTTTCTGGTTGCCTAAAAGCTGAGATTCTTTTCTGAACTTGCAAGGTCAGCCTTGTGCTACCTTACAGTCATTAAATAGGACATCACTGGCTGAAGGTAAATAAAGAAATAAATAAATGTACTGTAACTAGAGAAAACACAGTTCTTAGCAGTTTCCCTGAAGCTGACTTTTTTCTCCCACCCTGGGAGTCTTCTGCCTCTTCCCCTGCTGAAGCCTGTTTTGGGGTGTGCCCTAAAACTATAAAATAAAAACTTGTATCTTTACCAGCAAATTCCCCGTGAGAAATCATAGCAGTGGATTTTAGGCCTGCATTAGCAATGGGAGCTACTAGCAGAATTCAGTAACTGTTAAACTGTTCAAGCTTCATTGTTTGCTGACCTGAATACATTTCTTTCTAGGCAATTGAAATTCTGCTCTAGAAATGCTTTCAAGTATACCCCACTTCACGGTGATTTTTATTTGAATGGTGATGCTTGCAAAATACAAATGAAACCAGAAATATATATATATATATATAATATTTAATATATAGCCTTTGTAAAGTCATTCAGAAAAAGTACTGCACAACAGAAGTATTAGGCACTTTTAGTTGAGGAATATTATCAAATCCACAGCTGAATGAATCTTCCAGAGAAGTTGCAATTGTTTGCATTTGTGATGCCACATGGGCATAGCTTGTTCAGTTGCATCTTGCTGGGTTTTTTCCACTTAAGAGTTTTGGTTTACAGCAGTACTGGCAGAAGTAATGAACTTTAAAATTCCTATATGAATGGATGTTTCCAACAAGATCTGCCGCAGACACATTTCTGTGTCCATGATGAAATTTCTCTGCAGTCTCTGCTCCTGTGTACGGTGCTTACATATCTGATTCAGGAGGGGTAATTTTGCCTAATTACTTGAGCACTGTTTCTAAAGCTCATGCTATTTTTTCTAAGTTCATAAAAAACAGAAGAAATATTACAGTGGATTTGCAGTTTCTCTAAGTGGTCAACTCATGGTCCATTATTCATTAATTGTTCATTATTGGTCATTATTCACCAAGAAAAACCTAAAAAACGCACTTCTTGGCATTACTGAAATTCAGGGACCAGCTAAAAACCTTTGAATATATTAATCTTTAAATCACAGATTAATCTAAGAATTACCTAAGAATACTTGAGTATTCTTTACTAAGAATATTTGAGTACTTGAGGCTGACAGTATAACCTAAGTTTTCACAGGGAATGAAGAGGGAGTAGCTGGGCGTACAAATTAAACTATGGATAATTTAGAGACAAACCACAATTTAAGATATATTTGCACCAAGGGTCCTGCATAAAGGAGCTGTTGAGCTTGGGAAACATCTATTTCTCCTGGAGGAAGAACATCTCCAAGGGTTTCCCAGAGACAATGTGATGAAGATTGAAGATGAGGGTGGAGAGCTGGGGACAGCAGCACTACCACCTTCCAGTCCTGTGTGATTTTAACTTGGTCAGTGTCTTGAGCGTTTCTCAGTTCTCCATAATAACAGTAAGAGCAATGACAGAGATTGCCCCTTTAGCAATTTCTGGAGAAGCAGAGACATTTCCCTCTTTTGCTTCTGCACAGTGATAATCCTTTTTCATTTCTAATATATTCCCCCTTGTGTTATTAAATTGAATAATGAGTGACAAACTGCGGTAGACACATCTACTGTGGAGATTAATACCATCATTAATAGTTTTTAGAATGACACCTCTGCATTCAAAACAGTTTATTATGTTAACGTGCCATGTCATGTTTCTTTCACTATTGTGCACAGCCTTTCTTTCTCTTTATCTCTCAGTGTTTCTCACAACGTGTGAATTGCCCTAAGTAAGGCTTTGATCTTGCAAATATGTGCAGACTATTTACCTAACACGAGCCATCCTCTTACATCCAATTAGACTATGGCTTTTAGAAATTCTTGCCTAAGTATTTGCCGATCAATATTTTAAATTTGCATTGGAGGAAGGAAAATGTCTCCCTCTGTGTTTGCAAACCGACCACACAGTTGGATCCAGTTTCCGATTCTGTGTTCTAGTGACATGTGCACAAGGTTGAACCGTAATAGTATCTATTAATGACAAAATATTTACTCATCCAATTGGCAGATATTCTAAGTACAATTTTTTAAAGAAAGATTTTGTGTAATGGCGGAACATGCCTGATGTTTGCATGAACTTTATTAAGCATTAGCATATATCAAATAAACAGTTAGTTTGGTCCTAAAATCAAAGGTCTAAATTCTTCTGAGGGACTTCAGATTGGGTGATTCACTGTGAGTAAGCATCTACAGCCGGTTTTCACCACAGCTTTCCTTTGCTGGTGAATATACAAGATTTTCTTTGTCTCTTTGTTTCGAAGTTCACAATTTCCACTACTAATTCTCACCTGTGACATACTGGCCCTCAATTCTAGTACACAAGGTGCCTTACCTTTTCCCCTTCTTCCCATTGCAGCTAGTGATACACCCCAGGGGAAAACCATTAGCAGGTAGAAGTCTGAGAAATATGTGTATTTGCTTGGTGTCTTTATGTGGGCTAAAAGTGTACCTGGAATTAAGTGCACCCTTTGATGCTTACCTTTTGTACCCCTGCTAGATGTTTCCTGACACAACAAAAGCAGCTGATGGGGACACAGTTAATTTGTGTTTGGAAGAACATAACTTATAGCCACGAAAGTTTGGTTCGCAGATCTGCCTTCAGTTTGTAACTAAGTGGAAGAAACCAAGCACTCATGGAGGCGCCTAAGAATATGTCTGAATTTACTTAGAAGCAATTTTTTTTCAGTGTTGCTGTCCTGTGGAGCGGGTTGTGTGAAGCAGGGATAAGAATGATCCTAGACACAATTTCCTCGTGTTTACTTCAGGTGGTTGTGACTGGCAGGATGAGCACAGGTGATGCAGCTGTGCCTGCTCAGTCAGCTTTGGAAATAACCATTATTATTTACTTAAATGATGGAAGTGTCCTGCTTTCCCTGTCATGGATTAGCACTCCACTGTGCTGGCTGCTACACAAATACTCGACAAAGGCTTGTTCCTTGCCTCAGGAATTTCTTCCACAAATAGTAACAAATAGATGTGAGTTATCTCCCTTTCTATTGAAAACAATTCCACCTTTCACCAGCTCTCTCCTGTCACACACTTTTGCTGGGGCCTCCATGCACCTACAAACAATTTTTGGAAAATACTCTAAACATGCACAGTACCTAAATAACAATTTCTTTGCAGACAGCTAATTCAACTATAGAAAGCCTCTGGAAAATATTCAGCAAGGCTGCAGACCAGGTGCAGTGTGCAGATACAGGCACTCAGTTCATCCTTTCTGGGAGCTGTGGGTGTCAGCTGCAGTTCATGGCACTTCCTGAAGAATTTCAAGGGGGAATATAACAAACAGTCCAAGTATTCATACCAAGAGCTTTGTTTTCAATTTCACTGCAATAACAATTAGCAACTAGTTGGCTTTTGGCCACTGAAAATTATATAGCCAACTGGCAAAAACTAAAATTTTTTCCTGGCTTTATGCTTGCAAGCTGGGTGGCATAGGGGGAATTTGGAAGTGTATATAACACTAACCTCTGCAGAATAATGCAAGAACTAGTCAAAAGTGCTTTCTTTACACAGCCAAAGGCTAATTGCCAACCAGCTTTATTGACCTTCATCAAAACTGAGCTCTGTTGAACAGTGACACTTGACACTGTCTTTCTCTTTTCGCCTGTTTTTCTCATGTTGTCTTACCTTCTCTCTTGCTACATTTTGCGTTTATTTTGCTTTGTTCCACGTGTGTGCACAAAACTCTCCCTGATCTGAGAAAATCTGCAGATGGGCGCAAACGCCCAGCACCAGGGCACATTTTAACAGCTGAGCAGGACCTGTTCATGATAACCATGACTGGTGTTCTGGGAGACACAGAGGTAACTCCCTGGGCCCCGAGGCTGCCCTGTACTGACTGCACAGAGCTGAGAAGTGCTCACAGCTGGGTACCTCCACCCCCAGGACTACCAGCTCCTCAGAGAAGATGCTTTGATTGCAGCTGTCTCCTTTTGCAGTTGTACCTGTTTGCCCAGATTTCCCCTCTCCCCGAGGCGAGGCTGCCTCATTAGCAAGCTGGCAGGCTTCAATCCATCATCCTCAGTTCCAGGCTGAGAGCTGAAAACATGTAACAAGCAAATAGAAGTTTACGACATTATAATTGCAAATATTTCTGCTTTGTTTTCATCTCAAGGAGGAGAATTTCGGAATGAAAGGAGATCAGAGGCTTGCCAATGTGTGAAGTTTTATGGGCTTATGTCCCAAAATTATAGCACCAGTCAGTCAGGAGCTACATCAGTGTATTTAATGCTGCTTAAAACCAAAGCAAATTCCAACTAAATATAATTGGCTTCTTTAGTAAATAACTAGTACTAGAATGGATAATATCAGAATTGCCATAATTAACATCCTTGTAAAATGAAGAAGTGACTGAAACTAAAACTATATGGAATCTATACTTCAGTAGGAGGCTGAGCATTTACATGTGTCTAAAAGAACAGTAAAAAATTTGTTAACTCAAACATTCAAAAATTAAGTAAGTCAGGTTGCTCATGACCTTCTAAGTATTCTCTAACTTTTTCTATTCACTTAACTGTAAAAATAATGGCTCAGAACTAGTTTCAGCAATGCCTGAGGCAGATTGAGTTGCAAGACTACCCTGGTAGTCACAATCTTCTGTTTTTCCTTTGAATTCCACAGCTCACATATTCAAGTACTGTGTGAGAACTTCAGCTGCCTTTTTTCTCCTCTTACTGAATATGAATTAAATTTTTGGAGTTTGAGCCCCAAAGTCTTTAAAAAAATTTAAAATGCACAGGTTTGTTACTTCAAGCCACTTTCTTACTTATGAGCCAGCTATTTGAGGCACAGCTTGTACCTTTTAAAGATATTACCTTAAGCACTGTGAAAATTAGATAGTAAATCCAGCAGGCACTGTGTAGGCATCAGAATAGAAGTGCTGGTTTTTCACACCAGTTTTTCAGTGTGGTGAGAATTTGTAACTTCCATTAACTCAGTAAGCTTATAAAGGAAGCCTGAAGCTATGTTTTTGTTTTAATGGAATACAGGTTGGTATCTTTATGTAGCAAGGCACATTAAATCGATTTAATACTGAGACTTTTTTAATACTGAGAAATCGAGACAGCTAACTGGAGAGTGGTAACCTTGTGAAAATACACTCAGTATTTGCAGCATGGCATATACAATAAGGTCAAGATGAGAACTCAAATCTCCTGAGGCAGTAAACAAGGCTGCTTGCTATCAATTCAGAACTTCTATGTTTTTGTCGCTAGTCCATGAGACGAAGCTTTGCAAACTGCCAAGTCAAATCTTTCCAAAGAAGAAACAGGTTAAGTTCAGAGGAACACAAATTATCTTTATTTGAAATGTCTGATAACTTCAGTAACCTCAGAATAACTTAGCTTGCATTCTGGGATCACTTTTCTGCAAGGGGGCAAAGTCACAAACAGTATAAATTAAAAGTGGTAAAAATATTTATTGGCAACCTAAGTTTTTAGGAGCATGGTTTTATATGTCTCTGTTTGCATAGCTTCAGCATAAATGGGGCAATATTAATACCACAAGAAGGTCTGTTTGCATGCTGCTCCAAGAATTTTCATGCAAAGGAAAAAATGCTTGCCTTTGCCATTATTCTTTATGACCTGGTTAGCTAAAAAAAAATAAAGTTTTTTGAAAATGTTTATTGTGATTTTTGGTTTTTTTTTGTGATCACGGAAAGAACTTGGAACATCTGCTAAAGCTTCATATTAGGATAATCACATTAATCTTATTTTTGTCTATAGAGGACATCTTACCTGAGCTCATTCTTTTTGTGGCAGAGCACTTATCATATATTGCTATACTTACAGTGCAGCTGTGGGGCTCCTCTCCCTTCCCTTCCCTTCCCTTCCCTTCCCTTCCCTTCCCTTCCCTTCCCTGGCAGAAAAGGAATGGAGTGGCTCCTGTTTGGACACAAGGATGACATTTGTCATCCTTGCATTTGTCCTTGACTAGCTAGAAGCATCCTATACCTCTCAGACAGTCCCTGTCTTGCATCTTTCACTCAGATTTTTCCTCAGTGGTGTTCCCATCTTCAGCCAAACCCCGCTGGCAGAAAGGAGCACTCCCCAGGCCACTGCCACCTGGTACCAAGCTGGGCACAGAGGCTGCTTGCACTCAGCCATTTTCCAATTCCAACTTTTCAGCAATACATAAGTTCAGACTAATGTGGGAGCAGGGCAGAGATATCTGCAAACTTTTGGTGAGAGCCCTCCTTCCTGGGCAGTACCAGTACAAAGAAATACAGAAAACAGGGCTGCTGGGTTAGGAAGTTGTATTTTTTGTCCCTCCTCATCAGCGTCAGAAGTTGAAAGATGGAAGATTTACTGGCCCTTCTAATAGGCATGGTATTATCCCTTCCCACAAGTGTTATTCAGTTTCCTGACATGAGGTTGTCCCTACTTAGACAGAAAATAAACATAGTTTGGCTTTGCTGAGTGCTGAGAACACATCTCTCACCAATGCATCCAGACTTTCACCTCGCCCATTTCACTGGTGCTAGGAAAAAAATTCTTTCTTCAGAACACACAATCATGTGACCTGAAAATAAAATTGTTGAGTTAAATGATGTTAGGATTTACTTGGGGCAAAAGGTCGTGACACACCTGAGAGAAAGAAGGCAGAAAGAACAGCTGATGACAGGAAGAAAAATACAGAATGAATGAATGGAAATTCATATGGAATGGAATGAAAATATGGAAAGGAAGAACAGAAGCTTATGAAGCTGGAGAAATTCTGGAACAAGGACAATACAATCCCAGTAGCTGAGAAACATAAGCTGGAAAAGTCTTTGAGGAAATAATCTTTGAGATCAGCCTTGCTTTGAGTTCATTCAGTGTGTATGGTGGGCTGAGAGAGCCACAGCCAGGTTATAGTATTTCCACATTGTGGCAATGGGCAGATGGGCTCAGAGAAGAAAAAAATTAGAAACTGGAGTTGCATTGTCAGAGTAGATCTGCCATAAAGTCCCAGCCAAGCACAAATCCATCACTCCTTGTCCTCTATACCCCATGGTGAGCCAGATGAGAAACACAAATCTCGTAGATACTTTATTGACTTTTGGAGACTCTGGGTCTGAAATGTCTGAAATGGCTGTTAATTTAGAAATTAAAAAAAAAAAAAAATAAAAGGATCTGTCTGGAAGCTTGTCTGCTTTTTTGGACTAGATAAGATATATAAGTGGCCAAGGGAGGTTTCAGAGCAATTTAGCCTGTAGGTGGAAGGCTGATGCTTTGTTTGTTGCCCTCTTGGCTGTGCCATGGCCAAGAAGTGAGATGATGGATTTTCCTGAGCGGTGGAGACTGAGAGACTGAACTATTAAAGAATAATTACTCATTTACCCATTTGTGGAGGCTCCAAGGTGCTTAGCTGAGGCCAGGTTTGCATCCCTCGAAGGAGGAGATGAGTTTTTGGATGTGTAATGGCTGGTCTGCATAAGGCAGAGAGGTGAACAATCACCACCTGGAGGCTACAGCCCTCTTTGGGCTTTGAGGCCAATTAGGGGCAAGGTGGGAAGGTGCTTTTATCATGATAATTGCTCTGCCTTGCTCAACTGGTTGGGTTGAAATGTCCCCCCACACACACACCCCAGGAAGATCTGATGGGGCATTACCGGCACAACTGGGCAAAGCCGGGTGGCTGAAAAGTGTCATCAAGCATCAAAGAGCCCCCAAGCACCCCCTGACTCATTTCTGGAGCCTTCCCCCACAGGACTGAAAGCTCTTGCCCCGGAGAGCCACCTGGCGGTTCCCAGCCAGTCTGAGCCATATTTTAACCCATCAGACTTTGTGTTTTGGAGGAATTCCAACAGATCAAGATGGATCAAGACCATGACTTTGACCTGTGGACATCTAAATTGCAGCAATGAAGCCTTGTAGTGGAAGATGCATTGGTGGTGATTATGTATCTTTAAACTCTTAACCTTTCTTTCTCTCTCTTTCTTTTCCCTGTCCTAAGTAATATTTTGATGTTTTCATATTCCTATATTACTACAGATAATGCTAACTGAAACAGCTTTCTAACTCCTGTTTTCTATTGCAACCAAACTGTTCTGAACGAAACCCTACAAATACATATTTACAAAAAAAGTAATCCAGGGCCTCTTCTCTCGAATCCACCCCACGGGATCTATTAACAAGAATTTGGGTTACCCTTGCCTCTGTAGGGTGGCCATAGGGCCAGCACTGCCCAGGCCTGGGCTGATGGACACAGGGCAGTGCCATTATCCTCCCCTGTGCATCTTGGGGAAGGAGGTGGTAGGAAACAGAGCCCTCTGATCCACAGGATGATGAAAGCTTTAAGCTTCCTCCGACCTGGCTGCCAGGACCTTTGCTGAAGAAAACAGAGCTCAGTGCTCAAGAAATCATGCTGGGTGTCTATCCGGCTGTTTCTGTGATAACATCCATTTAATTCACTTCAGTTTTAAGGTTTTTAGGTGTGAAATTGCACAGCAAAAAGTGGCATGGGAAGGATTATAGTTCTGAACAGTGAAGTTACCCTGTCATTACTCATACCCAAATAAATCAGACTGGTTTTCTGTTGGTCACAAAAATAATGTATCTATGATGTGGTTACTTTAGTTGTCTTAATGTGATTTGTGTGGATTTTTCTTAGAATTTAGGAAAATATAGTGACCCTGTTTTGCTTTGGTCAAGATAAATCAATAGCCTTGAAATTTGGAAACAATATATATTCGACCACACAAACTAATAAGGCACCAGTGTTTTAGCAGACATTATAAAACATAAAATTAGATGGAAAATTGCCTTAAGCCCCTGTAAATTAAAATTGCTCTTTTTATAGCAAAAATGAGCCTTATATAGCAACAAACAATTTTGTGATCTTCATTTAACTAGCCAATTTCATATGGCAAAGAGTATTTATTCATCCTGCTCCAGTGACCTAACCAACAATTTACAATGTGATGCCTTGCATATTTTCACAGCACTGTAAAAAAATGGGGTTCTGTAGATTTATTTGATCCCTGTTGAAAAATAATTTTTTTACCTCCTCCTAACCAGTGTAAACTGGAAATTGTTCTTAATGTAATTCTCTTGCTTACCATGCACTCATTAATCAGGAAACTAATTAGAGCCAGTTTGCTTACTCTAATTTGAAAAAGTGAAAGTAACATATGTTGACAGTTAATTTGGATTTTTTTTTTT
>VWZN01016989.1:75254-131702 GCA_013396955.1 Regulus satrapa | reverse complement strand
CTAAGATATTATCTGGAGGAGGCCTGGGACTGACAAAGAAATGCATCAGGAAAAGTGAAACTTCCTAGAGAAATAGAAGAATAAAGGATCTTTGAACCCATACCGAAGACTTAATCAGAAAAATGTGGTGGTTTTTTTCCTTCTTGTAGTATTTCAACAACTTCAGTTTTGACAAGCAGCCACTAGAGGTCAGTTGTGCTTTTATTTTAACAAAATTATTTCCATGTTTATTCTATATTGGTGTCCTGGGGTGGGTTTTGGTTTTTTTGTTTGTTTGTTTTGGTTTGGTTTTTTTTTTGGCTTTTTTTTTTTTTTTTTGGGGGGGGGGAGGTGTTTCAAAATTAAATTCACAAACAAAATTATTACTGGCCCTCACTTTTGTAAATAAATCCAAGGGCCTATCATGTGAAGGAAATGATAACAGGAGAATGTTGTAGTCAAATGAGTTACTTTTACAGACGTACTTTTCACCATTATGGTGGAAAACCTTCACCTTCGTGATACACTGACGTAACTATTGATCAGCTGGCAGATATTGCCATAGATCCATTCACTTCAAATACATGGCAGTGGTTTAAACTTTAACATGCAACACTTGTTTACCCTCTGGCAAGGATTTAGGTCTCTTTAAAAATCTGTGACAAATCTTCAAATTTCAAGTCTTTATATTCTTCCTTTAATTTTCTTATTTGACTTTTGAATCTTCAAAAGCCAGGTTTGAACATTTTAAGGCTTTCAGTTCAAACAAGATAAATTAATCCCCTTGCCTGTATTTCAAAGTCCAAGTGATTTCTCAACTGTTCTACATGAACACTCCACAAAGTCTCCTTGCATTCAAAGAGACATGCAAGATTCCTTTCTTCCGAAGTGGGAAATCAGTATTGGCATGCCAGAGTGGTTCTCTCCTTTATTACTTGTAAAGATTTCTCTTTTTATGTGTCCACCATGAGATCTCTTTTGAGTGTGTGCATGGCAGGGAAGCAAGTCAGTTTCTAATGAGCTGGCATGTTTTTCACAGGATGAAAATACTGCCTCATCTCTAGCCGTGAAATGTGGATTTTTGCTTCAGAGCAGCATCAGAGTGACCACACACTGTACAATGCAGCCCTACTGTAGCTGACAATAGAATTTTGACCAAACCCTGTAAAATACATTTTTACTATAATGTATTTTACTCCTGAACTCTTTAGTCTTAACCATAGCAAGGCAGTGACTCAGCAGGGATTTAATGACTGCCCCCCAGGGAAGGGCAGGCAGGCAGGCCTGATGCTGATTCATTTCTATTGGACACCACTGTATAACATCTCGCAGACAAAACTCGGATGAATTACTGTACTTAAGGTGGTTTATGTAATTTATTCATTGCTCAGATGCATTACTGGGAATCTGCTCCCTGGCAGTGTTCCCAGTGAATTGGGCATGGCAGTAATTAGGATAACAACACGTGCTCTCCTGCCTGCTTAGGCCAGAGGATTACTTGCCATTGCTGCCTTAATCCTCTGCTTTCCTACACTGGATGACAGATCCATGTTTCACAATGTACACATGTAATTTAGGGGCTCCAAAGGATAAGTGCTCGGCAAGACAAATGGAGCAATGGCACCAAATGCACTTTCAATTTGGAATGGTTCAGCTGTGGAGTGCTCTGTTGAAGCACTTTGATTCCCTCAGTTTGTGCTACTCTGTGTTTGGGACCAGAGTTGATTAACCTGATCATCAGTGACTTGGATGAAGGGGTAAATGCTTCCTCAGCAAGTTCACTGATGACACAAAGCTCAGAGGAGTTTTGGGCTGATCACCCTGAGTGCTGTGCAGTCCTTCTGAAGGGCTGGTTGGAAAAGTAGGGAGTTGTGAACCACCTGAAATTTAACAAAGGCAAAGTCCTGCAGCTGGGGAAGGCACCAGCACAGTCTGATGGAGAGCATCACCTGATAGAGAGTATCTCTGCCAAGGAAGACCTGGGGAACCTGATGGGCAACAAGCTGTACCAGTGTTTTGAGCAAAAGTTCAACAGGTTCAGTCTAAGAAATGCAATTAGCAACACCTTTTTTTTTTTTTTTTTTGACTCAAAATCCTGAGGGGAGAACATAAAAATCCTAGGAAAGCAGAAGAAAGAAAATGAATCAATTTTCTGCCTCCTCTGTGCTTCTATGTGCAATGCTGCATCCTAAGGCAAGACACTAAACTAGTTCCAAGCTGTTTTAACGCTTTCCTGAAATTGTTTTGTGACAAAAATTCAGGCCTGAGACTGGTGGTGTTTCAAGTGTGAGTGTTTTCCACATCCCTGGGATTCTTATTGAGTCTTAAGAAGAAATGGGGCTCTGTTCACTTCAGGTATACTGTAAGTACTGTGGTAAAATCATATTGCATGGAGTATATTATTGTGGTATGGTCAGCAGCAGCTTCACCTGATAAAGGCTCAGGAACTAGGTTGTCCCTAGTTAAAGAGTGTTTGATCAGAGGGCTCCTGTCACAATCACTGCAGCAGGGACTGAAAAAGTGTGAGTTGGAGGAAGAAGTAAGATGTAGGTGGTCTTTTACCAGACAAGTTTGGTAGGACCAGTATCATCCATTTTAGCAAATATTTTCATCAGCTCCTGTCTGAGCTTTTCTGGCAACTTTTTTCAAACTTCAAGGAGCTGAGCTTTCTCAGCCAGAGCTGCTTTCCAGCTGTCCCCAGTCTCTACACTGCCCCCTTCAGCTTTGCCCAGGCCTGCTTTCCCATTTCCATTGGGTATGACTGTGATGTAAGGTGAAAGGGTTGTAATTTATTTGACTGCTGAACAATCACTCTGCTGCTTATTATCTCAACAGATGTTCATCCTAGACCTCAAATGTTTTCCTTCTGCTTAATTACATCTCGTGGCAGATCCAGTATCACGGAGCAGCTCATCTTCACATGTACATTTTCAGCAGACAGATTAGGACATATTAGATTTCCAAACTATTTTCCCACCCAGGCATTGAAACATGCAAAAGAAAGCAGTTTGTTTAACTTCCAAGTGAAGCTACCAAGGGCAGCTTGGGCTACTCTCAGTGCACACATCCCCTCTTCTTTTGTCATTCATTAAACTTTTTGTTTCATTTTGTTTTGAAGAGATGGTGGTGGGTGCACTACAGATACCTAACACCCAGAAGGTGGAGGGAATTTGGTGGAGAAGCTCAGAGGAACTGAGGATATTGAGAGAAAAACAATTCATTAAACAGGATTAGACTCCATAAATTCAATTGTTTCATGAAACTATTCTCAAACAATTATTACATCCTCATCATTTGCTACTACAGAGTAGGAGAAAGAAGAGCTTGTACAGAGCAATGGCTCATGCAATGTCTTTTATACCCAAGGAAAAAAGCAGAAGTCTGTACTGAGAGGTAGTAGGATAATGTCTCACTGGTGATTAGTGGCTGTTACAGTAATACAGATCAGGAGTGTGAACCCCTGTTTGAGAAATAACAGTGATCCAAATGTATGACAGATTATTCAATTTAAGAGGTCCTCATCTTTAAGACCTGACTACTGAGTTCAATTAATGTCTGGTGCTTTTCAGATTATGTATGTGGGATGACTTGTCCACAGGCAATACAATTACTCTTTTCAGTGCAATAAAGATGAGAACCTCAAACTGTATCACTTCCTGATTATATTGTTTTTATATTGTTTTCTCCCTCTCTGCACTAGAGCCCCGGGGGTTGTGCAGACCCTCTTGCTGCTGGCAATGGTTAGGCCCTGCAGAGCAGAAACCATCTCCTCTGACACTAATTTCTTCTACTCTCAGGGCAAGTGTAGGCTGGCACAGGTTGCCTAAAGCTGTTGTGGAATCCCTATCCTTATTCAAAAGCCAGGACCTGGTCCTAGGCAATTGATTCTAGGTGGCCCTGCTTGACCTGAGGGTTTCAATGTGGTGATTTCCATAGGTTACTTCTACTTCTCAGCCACTCTTTTATTCTTNGGAAGTCTGTAATTTCTCTTCTACCATGTAACCTCCCTTCCTAAGGAAGGTAACTTCATCTTTTCAGATAACCCTTTTGTTTCATCTTCCATAATCCCATGGGGCTAGACTCACACATTGGTCCAAAAGAAAATAATTCCTTCACAAATAGTGAAATGTAGAGTATATGAAGTACACTTTAAAACGGCTCTATTTCACTAAATGCATTCTTTTCACGTGTGCTGGATATTTAAGGGGATCAGTATTTATGGGGTCGCAGATTCTGTTGCCCTAAAAGAGGTGTTGAGAGTAAAAAAGCAGTGGCACCTGGGATGAGATCTGCTAACCCTTCCTTGCCCCCGACCATCTGCAGCTGTACCACTAGATAGCAGTGTGCAGCAGTGAATGCTGGCTCCAAAGGGGCCTTGGAGGACTGGCCAACCAAACACAGCGCTTATTCCCAAACTGGGATCTGACACGGGAGAAATGGCACAAGGAGAAAGCAGAGAAAATAAATCCTTATTACTTTTAAACCTCAGGGTCTTCTCTCCTGTCTCAGTTTTTGGTTCATAAATGTACTGTTCCCTTCACTTGCTGAAAAACAAAGTACTCTCAAAATCAGCCTGCAAGATAAAGGTAAAACAAGGTGGTTTTTGTTCTTTGATTTTTCTTTTGCTGTAGAAAGGCTGCTCAGGTACATCAGTGCTTGCCCCAAAGGACACATGAGTGTTAGCACTGGATGCTGAATCCTACAATAGCTTGGTGAACGAAGGTGTTGATGCTAGAGATGGCAGAAACTTCAAAGGCTGCTGGCGGTGCTGCTGGCCCCGCAGGCTGTGGCCATTGCCAGCTTTGTTGTCATGTCCTGACATCTGCTGTGGCCTTGCTTTGCTGTTTCCTCTATGATAATCCCTTTAAGCTTGGTCCCTGGTGGAGAGAGGGGAGCTGGGGTTTTTTAGATAAATACAGTTACTTGCATCAGATGTGTATTTATCTTAATTTACATGTGATTAATTCATCTCACCTTGGCTAGGGACCAGGTTAGATTGGTTGGTGAAATTTATTTGTATAGTGAAAATTGAGTGAGGATTTGAATTCAAAATGAAGTCAGTCTGGCAAAAGCTGCCAGGCAGGGCAGCAACTAGTAAACAGCAGGACTGGTGAGTTGAAAAGCATGTCTTAAATCTAAGGAGGGAGACAAAGTGTGGTGCATGTAAACTGATTATGTCTCTTTTTACGGAGGAAAAAATTATTCTGTGTAAAAGCTTGGAGGAAATTATTCAGAACTGTACATGTGTTTGAAGTGCTCTTCCTGGGGATAACTTCATACAATATGAGGTATTTACTGGTATTTACTGCCTTGCTGTCAACTTAAAAACAGAAAAATGTGGTTAACATATTTTCTCTTAAATGCTCTGTTTCTTTTCAGAAATTTTGTCTTTCTGAAGAATGAATTTTCAGAAATACAAAAAAAAAAATAAAATCAGCAATTTCAGAATTTTGTATTTCTGCAGAGTTCTCCACCCCATAGGTCATGTGTTTAGAGAGGTGTTGAAATTAGGAAGGAACAGAAACCATGTACAATGTGGGAATAAGTTGAGATAGGGCACTGCTTTGGATGTGTAGTGACATTGCAATGAGCACCAAATTTCCTGGGAGCTGTCCCTTTCCTCTACTCCCTCCCCTGGGGGTATTTCTGTGTGCTTCCCATGTCCTTCCAGACAGCCCAGAGACTGCAGCTCATTCCTGTTCCTATTCCACCCTGTCACTGTGGCTGATCCTGGCAGGGCTGGATGTGACACAGATCCTGTGTTACAGTTTTACATCTCCTGCTCGTCTGTCAGTGTGTCTTGAGGTACTTACCATTATAAAGTGTCAGAGTGGACAGCCCTGCTCGCTCACAGCACATGTGGGCACTGCTGGGGATTCTCCTTTGCCACAGTGACACGAGTATGTCCATCATACTGAGGCTGTGTGGATGCTCTAGTCCTTTGTTAACAAATGCATTACACCATTATTTTTCATAAGATTCTAGATCATGGTTGTGATGCCAAATTGACTTTTGCCTTTTTGCCTTTATAATCTTTCTATTCTATAGATTTATATATCTTTCTATCCTTCATAAATATATTTGTAGCTCTGTAGCCCATTATTGTATAACTACACAGATTTGCAGCTCACATTTCACCTACTCTATTAGACAAAAGACAAAATACATTCCCTAGAGGCTCTAAACCCCTGGGTTAAGTTTTCTGGGATTGAAGGTTAAAACCAACTTCTTGAGACACTTCTTCATAAACAACCTACTGGGTGGTGGGGTGGTTCAGAAAAGGGTCAAAGCAGGGGGGAATTACATAATCACCTATGTCTCTGACTGGCGATCCTTTTCAGTTATGCTAATTTGCTAAACATATAAAATTGTGCCCACTTTATGTCATGCTGCACATCTTCATTGTCTTTTCAGCCTGTATTCCAGCATGTTGTGCACCATAAGGATCCTTATAAAAGTAACTGCATTTTATCACCTGTCTGTGTCTGGTTCATGATTTTTAGGACCAGGGGGAAAAGACACATGTTATAAGAAACATTCTCTTCTTTTATCTCCTCTCACTTTGAGTGAAAAAGCTTTGGTGGAAAAGATGTGGGGTTTTAGCATTTCTAGCAGGTTTTACAGAATATGGAGATCCCACATGGATTGTATTGTTAATTTCTCTAAGTATCTGGAAATCTGGCAGTGAATTTAGTAACTTAGTCAATGGAGATTTTGTAGACTTTTTGGAGGAGGGGACCACCAAGTTGCCCTGAGCTGGACTTTTACCCACATCACACCGTTCACATTCTTTATCTCAAATGAACATGTCCAAGCTGTTGCTAGATGTTGTTTCAAAAGATGACCATCCATGACCTGGCCCTGGCAAGATTTTGGCAGTGATCATGCAAGAGTCTTCCTTGTTGCTTGCTGTTTGCAGGGCAAGTAAGGACAGCCACGCTGCTCCCCAATAGGCAAACTAAGGGTGACCGGTGAAGGCTCCAGGTTCCAGCAGGAGAGGACAATATAAAATCCTCCTTGACTGAGGGGCACCAAAATTTGTGCCTTGCACAAGAGTGCCTCCCTCTGTTCAAAGGAGGAGGGTGGTAGGAGTTGGAGGGCAAGGATGCACCTCTCCATAGATAGGCCAGGTTTTGTCTTTTTTTGGTGACAGATAGGATCCCTCAGGGTGGGGAAATCCTGATTAACCCTTCTTTTCTGGCATAGTTCTGAGCTTGCCATCACGGGAAAGTAGGTAGAGTTTCCAGTTCCTAGAGGTATCATCTCATATTATCTGCAAATTCAAGGAGATATCTTGGTACTTGCTTAGCCCTTTACATTTTTACTGGGCACAAAAATCTGGGGTCATTGAGCCCATGTCTGTATATTATGGTTTGACCTCTGTATGAGTTGCTGCATTACCATGTTTTCAGTCTGGTCATAGTAATTTGAAATATTTCTAGCTAAGCAAGGATGAAAATGGGTCACCTTCTCGTATTTTAAGAAGTTGAATTAAGGGGAAAAATATGTAGGAACACTTCAAATTCCCACAGTGCCCTCAGATCTATGGCTCTTGAACATCCTGGTCTGGCTTTGGCTTGTTGGAGATCCTGGCTATTGTGAGGAAAGGGTAGCAGTTGATGACAGACAAAGCAGAAATCAGATGAGGGTTGATGTTATGACCCTGGTGTATTTTTAAAAAATGAGGATTTAATCTCTGTGCAGCCAGGAATTTTTAACACTTATGGAAAAAAGATATTGTACTACACGGTAAACTATCAGGATGCCTTTCTGTTTTCTGCATTAAAGTATGACTTGTAAAACAGAGGTGCATCTCACTGGTGGGACTGTTGAGAATTAAAGTAGTTGTTTGTTTCTGAAAAAGGCAGGAGAGGGATGGCAGGTCTGAATGAAGAGGCTTTGAGAATAAATATTTTTCATGGATATTTCTATGAGATGGATTTGTCTCCTACCCCACAGAGAAAAGACACCTTGGTGCTACAGGATGCACTAACTGCACTGACTCAGCTATGTTGAAATCTGGGGACAGAGGCAGAGTCTCACTCAGTTGTTACTTGTGGTCACCCTCCTGCCTGGGAGAGGAATTAATGACAGACCTTCTGTTTAGCATGGCCAAGTTCTTAGTAACAGGAGCTTATTTATTTCACATTAGGTTCCTTTCAGTTCTTATGTAGTTTATGCCTGTCAGTTCCTGTCAGTTTGGGATAAATCTGAGGTGCTGTTCCAAAGGTCATTTAATACCAAAGACATAAGATATCCTTGTGTTTGGACAGCGTAGAACAACTTCATGAATTCAGGTTGACTCTTCTCAGGAGCATCTGTCTTCTTAGATTGCTGCTGCCACAATGCATCAAGGAAGAGGAATTTCCTTAATAACTGAAGCAAAACTGTGTCACTGCTTTGTGGAGAACACTCGCTGCTCTCAGCCCTATTAAGGGCCCCCGATTGCTCTGGGGCTGGGGAGTGTGCAGTTATATGACATACAAGCATCAGAAAAATCCTGCCATTTAAAATTTATATCTTTCAGCTTTTTCCTCCTTCTCTTCCTCTGAATTCCTGATTCATCTCTATGGATGACAAAGGGTTTGCTGTGGTACTGATCCTAGAGGTTGGCAGAAGTACAAGGTGTTAATGATCCCTGCTACCTCTGGACAGGGCCAGGCTGTCCAGCCCCTCCAGCCTTGTCCTGGGGTGCAGCCCAGCATGGTAAGAAGGAAGGAATTCCCTGCTTCCACAACTATTCAGCCATGGAGTTCACTTCTGTTGTGCTTGTGTAGACAGTTGTGATGTTTAAAACTGAGCTTTGAATATTTGAACAAAAGCCTCTTGGGCCAGACCTTTTCTTCTATAGGCAAAGGAATGGACTTTGTCTTCAGCTGCCTTCATGAGCCCTGACATCTGGCACATAAGATAAGGCCTGATTCCTAAGATGGGAACAGTTTCTATTATCAAATGCAATGCCATTAATGTAAAAAGAAATAGGGAATGGTAGACACTGGCTCTAAGACAACAAAAGCCATTTTACATCTAAGCATCTGCCACACTAAAATCAACAGACATTTAAGTGTCAATGGGAGAAATACCAGACTGTTTGAGCATAAATTGATTGTTTCTGTGTCTCAAATATCTGGAGGTCTCTTCAATTTACAGCATTGTTGATGGCAGTTCCTCTAAAGCACAGGTTGAGAATTACCACCAAATGTAGGAGACTAGATCAGATGGACTAACAGTTAAGCCAGTGTTTTAAATGTTTTGGTTGAGGTTTCCCAGGGTTGCTAATAAACAGTAGCTGTAACAGTGACTCTGTTACTTAAGAACAGTACACTGGTGTTTCGATTGGGCCTCAAATATGTATCTGCTTTTCTCCTGACATATTATCCTCAGACAAATTAGTAAACTTTGTTTGATGAGGTGAATTCCACTTTTCATTGCTGGCAGCTTGCATGTAGTACACATGGTAGCAGAGCCAATATGCTGGCTGGACTATTTTAAGTAGTTCTGTGGGGTTTTTTTCCTTGCTTGGCTTGATGAATGAGCTATTGAGGAGAAAGGAAATGAAAAACATGGGCAGACAAAACAGAAATTTGTTTGACTGTTTATTAGCTTTCTATAGTGAGTTCATCACAGTTCAAGTAATATGGAAGTGAGTACATCCTTGGGGGAAAATATTGTCATAGCTATCAGGAATCTAGGTGGGATACAGATAAGATCCCATTCACATCTTCTGCCTCAGGGGTTGCACAACAGCAAAAAAGTATCTAAATTCATACCTTCCTGGCCTGGTTAATTTAGCTACCCTCTGGAAATTCTCTTTCATGGAAAAAAAACAGTCTCAAAACAAAACCAAACCCTGCTAAGGGATGAGAAGGCCAAGATTAAGAATTCTTCCTAAACAAGAGGTGTCAAACACCTACAATACAGAGCAGTTAATGACTCAGTGACGTAAATTACAGATACTATTTTCCAGGCATTGGGCCTATTTCAAAGAATAAGAAATGGGGTTCTGAATGCAAAATTACTTCCAAATTTGTCACAAAAGTATTGATTGCTTTATTTCTTAAGGGAGTTTCCAGTTATTATCTAAGGCTTTTAAAGTCTTTGGCTCAGGAAGTCCTGAAAAGCTGAACTCTGGACTGTTTGTTGCATGTACCAGAGAGAATAACCCCGACCCTTTTGGAAAATGCTTTTTGCTCCCATAGAGGCAGGAGGGAGATGAGTGGTCTGCTACTTATCTCTCCATCTCATGGCTTTCTCTGTACCACCCTGATAGGGTCTGTCTTTACTCAGGGTGCTGTACCCTCAGGGTCAGTCTGGGCAGGATTGGAGGCACGACAGTGGCTTGTCTATCAGAATGACCAGTTCAGTGGGCGCAGTTTGGACACATAGAGCTGAGAAATGAGAGTGCTTGAAGAACGCAGGGTGTGCTGTAAAAGGAAGGTACACTAAGGGTGTGTCTGCACCAGCCTGAGGGTGCTCTGCCACAGTGGGCACAATTGCCCTGGCTGCAGGTAGGCCATGCATCCCCATTTGCTCAGCCTCAGTCATGTCCCAATCTATTTTACCTTTCACCAAGGCTTGCTGCTGCCTCCTAAGTGCAGCTCCACATTTCCTGAATTGAGGCAGCTTGTTGCAGAGATAACATCATGATTCCCCAGCAGCTCATTCCAGTCTAAGCTGGACTCTTCTGCCCACCACAGCTGTGTGATTCTGCCTCCTACCCTGCCACTAGGACACAGGAAATTGTGGGGTAAGGTGGTGCAGTAAAGGAATTGTCTGAAAATCAACACCTTTTGTAAAGGGTGGGGTGGATGAGCGGGTCCAAGAAAAAAGCAGGAATGCAGCAGCCCCACTAGATCTGCTGACATTGTTCTGAAACCTCTCACTTGTCTGAAATAGATGGAGAACATGGCTGCAGGGTATTTCTGCCTGCTCTGGCATGGATCTAGGAGGAGTTGTGTACACCAGCATCTGACACCCCAGTACCCAATCCTGGGGTGAAGAAGGTAAGGATCATGTCTGTAGGACAGTTATGTGAGACAGATGACTTATCTTCGAGATTGATTTTTCAATGCTTAACTTATTGTATCAGTCGCTAAAGGGTATGATAGGGAGGGGAAAATGACCTAGGGAGCTGCTAGCCAGGAGGGCAGCCCCCGAATGAATAAAATATGCTTCAGCTTCTTGTTAAACACTGACCAGATGGTTCTAAATGCTGGCCTATAAATCCTTTCTCACAACAAAACCTACTGCAAGTGGAAGCATGTGTTTGTGAAAGGGAAGAATTTACAAGTCTATGGTGCTCAGCTCCTGAAGTGATGGGAAACATAGGAGGCAGGGTAGTAACACGTGGCTGTGTCAGCACCCACAGTGCTGCTGTCAATGAACCATGAATGAAATTATATTCTCCACCTGGTACCAGCAAGGAACCAGTCACTAGTCATATTCACCTCATATACACTTCGATTTTAATTGCCCAGCATCTGTGCTGTCACCTTACTCCCCACAGCCCGACAAGGAGTTAAATTAGTACACATCGTAAAATGAGGCAAGGCACCACGTCTGAAGTTAATACAGCATTCTTGCTTTAAGGTCTCAGAGCGTACTCGCATTCCTGGGGGGAACGTACTCCATAAAGGCTTCTGGAAAGCTTTTCTCAGCTGTAAGGCTGTGAATCAGTCTGTGCTTCCTCTGGGTAAGGAAGCGGCTTCTCTCAGATGGTTACCTTGCATCTCTGCGGAGGAGTTTAGGAGTGTGATTTGCCACACTTCACAAAGTGGGGCAGTGAACAGTACCTTCCTCTGTCCCATCTCGGACAGCCTCATTCTTGAGTTGCTTATCAGACAGATCAGATACATCAGCTTTCCAAAGCTGAAAAGCCAGCTGCCCACGTGAGCATGAAGGAGATATTAAATCCTGCCACAGAACTGAGAGTCTTGCACCTGAAATGATGTATCCACCCTTTGTGACAGTATTTAATCTCATTTTGTCCCCCACAGAAGGAAGAATAAAGAAATTTTCATCTGCTGAAGCTTTAAAAATCAGATATATTGATAAAAGAGGACAATTCTAGAGTCACCACATAAACAGTCCCATTGCCCGCCCTATTTTTCTTGCTGGGGCAAAATAGCCAAGATCCTTGAGGGAGGGAAAGGAAACAGCAGAAAGCCAAAAATAGGTGCTTCACTTGTGTCTGTCTGCCTGTGCTACCACAAGATGAAAAAAATCACTGGGTTTGAAGGAAAATGAAAAGCTGGAGTTTTTAAAATTTTAGAATATCAAGTTTTCAGTGGTGTATGCTACTGGTTAATATGAATGTCTGAAATCCTAATTCCAAGGGAGCAGGAATAAGTGACCTCTTTTACTTCTAGGCCTAACTATCACCCCCAACATTCACAAATATTGGAGAACTACATTATTGTGAAGTCACTGCCCTCTTTCCATACATTTCAAATAGAACAACTGAGGGGTTTTCCTTGATGCTAAAGGTCTGCATAGCACTGATTTCCCTCAAATCCTGATACTACGATCAGCCAGATAGAAACTTTCTAACACAGTTTTGAGTATTATTTGAGTATTATTGAGGAATTATTAAAGAATGCTGCTCACTCAGAGGATCCTTTCTCTAATCGAGTGCCCCAAGCATCAGGTAAACAGATTTTTGATAATACACACTGATTACATATTAATTGTCTATGCCCACTTACTTGATGCTTATGTATTACTTTATTATACACAGTTGTACCCCTTATTGGAAGTCCTTACTTGTTTCTTTGGGGGCTCTGTCTTCAGAGTCTGGTGTTCTTTTTAGGCAGCTGTTCCTCAACCACAACTTCTGAGTAAGCCCAATATCTAGTTTAATAGTTTAGC
Organism: Regulus satrapa; assembly: GCA_013396955.1. NCBI lineage: Eukaryota > Metazoa > Chordata > Aves > Passeriformes > Regulidae > Regulus > Regulus satrapa. The sequence continues at coordinate 118,856 of VWZN01016989.1, read as the reverse complement.
ATAATAGTTTAGCATAACTTCTGCTGTGTCAGCCTGACAGAGCTGAGCTGGCATCCTGCTTGCATTTTTCCATGGCTCCTCTTGGCCTAAGTTATGTCCTTTATCTACTGCTCCAAGACTCTGCTGCTCTGCTCTTCTGCCCTTATCAGAGTAAAGGGCTGTTCTGTTCCACTGTCCTTATCATTCTGCTCCAAATTAAGAAGTTCAGGGAAAGCTCAAATCCTTACAGTTTCAAATAACTTTCTTCATCAATTGAAAAGTTAAGCTGTAAGAGGTGTGGGAGAAGTACTGAGAACAGAACTCTGAGCACCTTTGAAGATCAGTTCCATAGGATGTATTCAACAAATAAAAAAAACAAACACTCTTATGACCAAGAATTAAATAGAATTTGCCTTTTAATTTTTTAAAATAATCTGAAGCCATCTTATGAATTATATAGTGCAGAAAGAACTGGATGTTCTTTGCAAGAGCTGGGTTAAACCTCAAAACCAGACTGGTTTGTGAATACAGCAAAAACAACTATTCCAGGTTTAATAGGATTCATTGTGTGTTTCCACATTTCTTTCTGGCCTGAATCCATTTTAAGAAAATGCAGTCTGAACTTAGTGATAACAGAAATAAATAAATCTATTTTAATTAAAAATAGAATCACAATCCCCTAAAGCAAGACAATAAGCTATTCTCTTGCACTGAAAATAAGCTGACCAGATTTCTGAATGACAAATCTAGGGTACTGTGAAGCAGGTGCTATGATGTCTTATCAGAAATTGGAGGAAGAATGTTACACTGACAAGAGAAAAAGATTTTTATGGTATTACTTACAAGTAAGTACTCCTATCTGAACACAGCATGTCTGTATGGTAAATAATTATGTATTCATCTGATTGTAAAATCTAAGGGGAATAATAAGAAATTCCAGTTTCTACAAAAGTCTATCTATACAGCAATAGGAGCAGAGCTTATTTAGAGATCTACTATTATTAATGTGCTTGATATAATATGCCAAATAAAAACCACTGTGAAAGCCATCCATGGTGTTAGACAATTTGGTGTGGTGGGAGTGTTGGCAATGTGTTCCAAGGTAGAATCCCTTGACTCTTAGCACTCCATTAACCAGGAAAGGATATTGCCAAGGGTGACTGTGTCCAGATCTGATTTATTCATATCGGTGTTTTGTAAATTATCTGACTTGTAGCTCAAATGTGTTTGTGTCTGCACAGGATATTTCTGTGGGGAATACTCTTTTCAGAAAACTGTGGTGTGTGCTGATTTTGGCTGGGATATAATTAATTTTCTTCATGGCAGCTAGTGTTTTGGATTTGTGATGGAAAGAGTGTTGGTAACACTGGGATGTTTTGGCTACTGCTGGGCAGTGCTTATACATAGCCAAAGCCTTTCCCACCCTACCAGTGAGGAGGATGGGAGGGGACAGAGCCAGGACAGCTGACCCCAAGTGACCCAAAGGATTTTCCAGACCATATGGTATCACGGTCAGCAATAAACTGGGGGATGAAGTGGGAAGGGGGGGTGTTCGGGGTGATGAGTTTTGTCTTCCCAAGTCACTGTTACCCTGCTTTCCTGGGCATGACTGGACACCTGCCTGCCCTTGGGATCAGAGAATGAACGCATTGTTTTGCTTTGCTTGCATGCAAAACTTTTGTTTTCCTATTAAACTGTCTTTATTTCAACCCTCCAGCTTTCTCACTTTTACATTGCTGCTTCTCTCCTCCATCCCAGTGGTGGGAAGTGAGAAAGTGGTTGTGTGGGGCTTTTGTTGCTTTGGTTGGGTTAAATCATACCGATGTATATGAAAAATGACAGGGAAATCTTGCCAACTCACACGTTGAATAGGTGTGTATGTGTAGGGAGAGCTGTTCAACATCCTTCCTGCCTACTTACTGCTGGTGTTGCCACAACAGAAAAAAGCCACTGCGTGGTTTTACTCTTTCCACCCTTGAGCTCTGCCAACTTGTATTGCAGACAGAGCTGCTCCTTCAGCAGCTGGTGGAAGTGGGAGTTCAGCTGTGCCAGGGTTGTTTGTGTTTGCTTTGGATCCACTGGGAATTTGCACACATATAGAAGTATAACTGGTGGGAAATCCCACCAAAATCAGTTGGATGCACTTGATTGAAATCCATCACAAGCAGAAATCCTCTTCCTTGTTGGGACTGACACTGGCTGACAAATGAAATGCATCAGTTCCCTTACTACTAAATATTAGCATACAGAAGTTCTCCTGGCATTCTTGGAGAGCTGGATAACACCTCTGTATTTTTTATCATTGTCCCTTGAACATGGTTTCTCCTGCAGCAGCCTGCATGAGTTGTGCTCTGCGGGGTGATGGTGCAAAGAGGAGACGCATAAGGCATGGGATGGGGAGGTGCAGGGCAGCTTGCAAAGAAAGTTCTCTCCATCCTTGGAAGGAGAGATAAAATAGCTTTAGGCCCTACAAGACCTGAGTGATGGCTGAGCATCCCAAACACTTATAAACATGTGTGTCCTGCCTCTCCTCTCTGCAGGGCTACAGGGAAATTTTGGTTCTCTCTATTGGTAGCACTTTCTTTGGCAGAAAAGGGATGACTAGAAAGTCAGCGAACAGATGGAGGATTTCTCCCCACCATCCCTGGTGGCTGTGAACTAGCAAGAATTTGTGGCTGGATCTAAAATTAGCTCCAAGCAAGTCTGGAAGGGAAATACTGTTGAGAGTTGCTTTTTTTTTTTTTTTTTAATACATATATGAATGAGGTTTTTAAATATTTCATTCATAAAATATGAGGCAGAAGACAATGCTTTTTGGGAGCATGGAACTGGAGTCATCACCTTCTAAGTGATTAAAGAACAGAAATTTTCTGCCTCTTTTACTGTGAAGCATGTGGTTTTGCCTATATCCATGTGAGATGCTTGAGATAAAAGAGAAATATTTTAAGAGAATTCACAGCAACAGGGAGCAAAGCTGGTATAGTGTGTGAAGGTAGAGGAAGAATGGGTTGGTACTTTTGCCCAATCTAAGCAGGACTGAATCCTCAAAGGTTATTCAAGATCTGGCTGATGTCCACAAGAGTTTCCCCACAGGCCTTGCTGGCCTGAGTCCCTTCCAGGCACACGGGGAGGGCAGCGCTGGTCCATACATGCCCATAAGTGCCAATGAGAACCTCTGCTCTCTCCACAAACCAGGCAGATTTGCAGACCCATTTCCATGGAACCTCTCAGTTTCCTGAGTTTAAGCCTGTCTTGTTGGACAGATGATTGTTGCAATTGGTTTCTATCTCTCCTAATCTTTATTTTTAAAAAAGCCTCCCCACTTCTCTGTCTCAAGTTTTATCTCTATCATCCATTGCTTAGCACAAGGGTATTTCTAACACAACCTGCTCTTTTCTTCGTCCAGCACTTGTCACTCTGAGCTATCCATAAATTACACATATTTTCCTTTTTCTGTCAGATCAATGTATGCCAAAAAATTTAATGAATGCCGCAGGTGAAGTCCTTAATGAATGTCTGACTTCACCAGATCAGCAATTGGAAAAGGACAGTTTCAAGTCACACTTCTGCATAAGAAAAAGAAAGAAGATTTAAGTGACAGAACTACAGTCATTCAATAACCCCATTCTTCCCTAGAGTGGGATTCTCTATCTTGCTACTAGAGTGTTGTCTCCAAAACAGAATTAATCTCATCCTTGTCTCATGCCAAAACCAACTAGTGGAGGCAAGAGTAATAGTTTAACAGAGGACTTGTGTGGTTCACAGGATTTTGTGAACTCTTCCCTGAACAACTTCAGCTGTTGCAACTTAAATTTTGCAAAGTGTATCCTTCATAATTAGATTTGACAGAACTTCAAGTTACTTACTGCTATGTAGATCAGTTTGCTGGATTATAGATCAAAGTTCTTGGGGTTTTTTTTTTGTTTGTTTGTTTTGGGTTTTTTTGGGTTTTTTTAAAAGCTGTTTTGTTTTGTCTTGGTTTGTTTTGTTTTAATGGAGCTTTTAATTCCCTCCATCTAAGTCATGATATTGCCAGACTCATTTAGGCTTTGACCTGGTCTTACTGTGGAGCTTTGAACATTGAATACCAGACTCAAAGCAAACAGGAACACTCCATGTTTTGCAGGTATAAACATGATGACCACAAAGTGACAGCTCTGAAATGAACTAAACAAGAATGTGGGGTGGCCCCCCAGCTGTGACTTTCCATTGTTTGGCTTGTGCAGGTCTTGCCTCCCATGATGCCGAATAAAGCACATTTGTTTTCTGCTTTCTCTGCTGTGATAAGGCTTTCTTTTCCTCTGTGGAATCTACTGCATTAAAAACAAACCTCTGTGAGATCCTGGCTCATTGAGGTGATTGGATGTTGTGCTTATGGTTAAAGTGTCAAGCAGCAAGTTTTGGAGGAGAAAAAATTAGAGAATGTACACATATATAAGTATGTACACGTGTTCCTTACAAAAGTTGGGCATTTATTGGCAAAAAATTAACTGAGACAAGTTTCTGGAGTGGGGGAGAGCTGAAGGGAGAGCAAAAGCTGTTTCTCTTGTTCTGTAACAGCGTTAAATTACCCTGTTCTTCTGGATGTCACCATACAAAGCTAGAATTTCTACTTTTCAAAAATCAAACCTGTGTCAAAAATCTCTAAAATCGAAGCAAATACATTTGTTAGCTTTTTTCTAGATATTCTGTTTAGACCGCAAGTAAATTTGAAAGGCACAGCGTGACTCATCTCTGTCGGTGATTGTAGAAACTGACTTAGTAGCAGTTGTGCAAATGCCTTATTTCTTGCCTAGACTTTTTTCCTCCATGGTAGGACACATAATAGTTTCTAAATCTTTTTTCCAGTCTTTTACAGTGGGTATCCATTTTATTCACACTTTCCCGACATCTTCTATTACTGTGATACAATTCTTGAGATGCTTGTAGCCAATCTTGTTCAAGGTATTTGTGTGTTTAACCTTTGGAAAGTTTGGCATTAGGAGTACTGGGTAACTTTTTTCTTCAATATAATCTCTTTAATTCAAAAGGATTACTAAAATGATGTTTTTTTGTGCCCATGTCTGCAAAGTATGGTTCAGTTGCATGATTCCTCCAATTTATCGGTCTACAAGGTGTTTCTAGAACTCATTAATGTTGATTTATTAATAGTTCCCTGGATGATCTCAGCATTTATATACTTGGAGAAAAAAAGGCTTTGATTTCCCTAGACACAAAAATATTCATATCATTCAGGAGAACACCTTATGTAACCTTGTTGCTGTTATTCTCTTACTGGAACAGCATAAACCATTATAAGGGGATTAAGTAAAATAGTAAAATGTACCTTACTGGGTACATTGCCTGAGAACACATTTTCCTTAAAAACTCTTCTGTAATATCCAGTTGGAAGCTCATTTTATGCAGTGTTTTAAAATCCATTCCAAGTAAGCAGAACATTTTAAATATAGATTTAATTAACAACTATCTATCTAATTTGTTGTGCTGAGCCCACAGTCATTAAATAAGGTGGTAACAGGTGGTAAGTTTTTTTTGTGGGCCATCCAGCCCTTGTGCTTGCTATGGAACCACATCAACACTCTGTTCCTTTTATTGAGGGAAAGTTAGAATGTGAGCTTTAGGGCCATCAGAAGCTTTATCTCTTCTCTTCACATCATCCTACACTGTCAAGAGATGGTGATGGTTCTGCCTTTGATATCTTAAATCTCTTCTTTGTTGAGACTTGATTAGAAATTTAATTTTAAAAGAGGACAAAAGGAAATAGTGTGTCTTCCCTAGAGGAATATTTCTATCACTGAGTATACGGTCACAGAACAGAAGGGAAAAGGAAGTGATCAAGCATGGGAAGGCAGCAACTCATGGAATGAGTCCTGTCAAGTGCTACTCAGCCCTGGGCTCTTGAAGAGATGTTGGTTTTTTTTTGTTTTTGGTTTTGTTTTTGTTTTTGTTTTTGTTTTTGTTTTTGTTTTTTGTTTGTTTGTTTTTGCTTTTCCCTTCTCAAGGAAAATGTCTATCCTCCAAATAAAGACAACATTCAGGTCTTCCCACCCTCCTCTCTTCTATGACAGAACAACTGTTTCTGTAATTCCAAGCTGGACTTAACAGAAAGCTATTTGCAAGTGTAAAAACTAGCAAAGACCTCTTGTAAATGGAAAATACCACATGAGCTGTTTAAATTGATTGGACTACTGTATTTAGTCTTCTGATCAAGTCTATATTTAGCCCTTCTGTCAGAGAAACTAATCATTTGGAGGAAAAGGTTTTACGAAGAAAAACTGCACTGGTGCTTGTTATATAAACTATGTTTTAATGGAGTCCTTTCTCTGCTGAGAACTGAAGAAACCTTTTAGATAGCTTTGGTAAAGCTGCACTCACCTATATTCCTTAGGGATGCTCACCAGGAGCATGTGACTGTGAAAACACGTGGATGTTATTGCAGAATCACAGAAAGGTCCAGATTTGGAGACAGTCTAGTTCACCCCACATACTCAAAGCAGATCCATATCACCTACTTTCCTGTTACATGTTTGGAAATAGTTTTAAGGAGCTCTTGCTAAGGGATGGAGGCTATGTCGATCAACCTGAGATCCCACAAAGTCTTTTTACCTACTCAAAAATAGGAATGACTTTTGCTTTCTTCTGGTCCTTGGAAACCTCCCCACAGACACCACAAATTTTCAAAGATAATTGAGAGTGGCCTTGCAATGACACTAATCCTCAGCATTCACAGGTGAAACCCATCAGGCTGCACAGATTTAGGTAGGTCCAGATCATTTAACTGTTCCTCACATAACTCTTGTCCCCTCAGACTAAGTTTTCTTTGCTCCAGGTGTTCCTACTGGTCTCTGAGGCCTGAGATTTCTGAAGTCTGATCTTATCAGCAAAGATAAAGATGAAAAAGACAGTGAGTATCTTTGCCTCCAGCTTTGCCTCCTGCTCTTTCAGTGGTGGCTCCATGCTGCTGTGGAATGTAGGTCTGTGGACCTGCAGCACCCCTTGCAATCCCTTGCCAGATTCAGGTCCAGACAGGCTTTGTCTTGCCTAACCCTGTCTCAGATTGCTCACATGGTGCCTCTGTATTCCTCCTGGGACTTCTGACCCCAATGTCACCTGATATGAGCTTTATTTTTATATTTGAATTTTGACAGGATCTTCTTGGTCACCTATGCAAGCCTTAGGGTGCTCTTGCTTTAGCATGGCTAAAGATATTAGCTTTGAAAAGTGTGGAGCACAGGGAATGTAATTTTGAGGGGAATAGATTTACAGTCTGCAACTTCCATTATATAATAGGATACTAATAAATGGCATTTTTTGGAGTTTATTTATGGGAATTGACTGAAAGGATAAATGAACCCAGTTTTTATGAGATACAATGTTTTCTGCATGCTTGGGATGAATTTATCTCTTGGAGTTCATGTGTCTTCCAGCAAAGAGAAATGAAATATGGCAATAAACTTTCCACACTCCAGACTTACAGAGACAAAGTTGATCCTCATGATTTCTTGTATTACAGCAATCTTCCTCCAATTTATCCAAAGATATCTTCAGCATCAAGTAGCATCAGAATCTGTCTGGCTATTGTTAATAATAAACCCTGAGTCAGCTGTAGAGAGGCAGATTTCAAAATCAATGATGCTAAGTGGAGTGAAGAAGACTAAAACTGTCCATGCAGCAGCTATCTGACTTTACAATCTGACTTGGTGAATTGAGTCATAAATTAACAGATGAAAAGCAAAAATGGTGAAATGCCAAAATCCCGATTGTAAAGCCTGTTTAACAACCAGCATACTGTCTTTTAAGGGGAGCTTAATCTTAGGAAAAAAACAGAGATGAGAGGTGTGAGTTATTATTGCCAACTTCACTGTTTTCACTGCAAATGTGCTGTTAAAACTTATGTAGCACTCAGACAGTTTCAGAAGTTGATAGGAGTGTTTCTGCTGTGTTTTTTTCTTTTGAGTCCAGCTCAATGACTCAGATACTGAGACACAGCATCTGTTTCCCAGATTGAACAGGCAATGAACAAGGGTTACTTACAACTTAACAGATCGACTTGTTCCAAGTAGCAGTAATAGAAAGCTATAAAGATTTTTTTAACAAATCTATGACCAGTGCAGATCCTTTGTTCTCCTTGCAAAAGTTAGCATAGTGCCAACTCATACAAGGGTTTGTGTGATGGAAGAAGTACAGGATGTTTGGGTACGTCCCCTCCTGGGGGGTCTTCTTTAGGTCTCACAGCATTTGCAGTATGGCAGAACATGCCTTTAACTATTCTACATGTTTGTGTAAGATCCTGGTATTGATTAGTCTGCACAGTTGCATTAAAGGATATATTACTGCCTGCTAGAGCTTCCTGTTTACTAGGATTCATTCCTTGATCTGATCTCTACCCTAAATTCTCAATAACATATCATTACAGTCGGTGCAAATTACACTTAAAATACTAGTGTCAATTTAAAATAATATAGTTAACACCTCCCGTATGTGTTGATTCTTTCCCTTCATTTTTTAATTGAATTTGTCAATCCTGATCCTGACTGGACTGTTGACTTTCATCAGCTGTGCAGTGCATTGTATGAAATTGCATTTGATTGCCCAAATAAGAGAGAAGAGGTGTGGGGCCTATCTAAACATGCCGTGTGTAAGGAGACACTTCCATCATATGGTCTCAGTGTGGTGGCTGCAGAATTGGCTTTTGAAGACATTAATTATGAATCACTGTGATCCAGCCTAAACAGTTTGTTATGGGTCTTAGGATTCAATTTTTTTAGAAATCCATGACTGTTCTGAAGGTATTGTTTGCTGCTGAATTCTGCATTATGTTCTTTCCAAAAAGCAATTTATAAAGTACATTTTGTCATGACCATCAGGTCTATGGTTTTCAATATCATGAGTCCCATGTTAGTCACTGAGAGTACTACAGAGAATAGGCTGACCTTTCTTTGGCTTGGCAATAGTTTTAACATGGAGGAAATACTTCTTCAGACCAATTCTGGCACATGTCATAAGAATACATTTTAAATTTGGACCACAAACCTAGCTTTGGTTAAAAGCTTGCCAAGAACAATAAAATAGCAATTTATTTGATTGCCATGTAAAATGGTGGTTGTGAGCCACACCCAGACAGTGTGAGAACATGTGCTGGAGTGACTGCTCAGAGTGCTGGAGGAGAAAGCTCAAAAGGCATCTGTTTTATTTTTGTCACTGTCATCAATTTGCTGTCTGATTCTAGGCTAGTTGTTTGTGCTACAGTGTTCATACATACATCCTCAATGCCACATTTAAATAACAAAATAAGCAGCCTATTTAGAGACCTCAATGCTTGAACTTAATAATCTCTTTCTGAATTGTCAGAGGTATTATGAGGTGTAATTAATGTAAATAAAACACTTCATGATCTTTTCTTCACCTGTCTACACCTCTATCCAGATTTTTATGCCATGCTGATAAAAAATTATAAATTGAAAGCAATTACTGTGTGAATGAAGAGATGACTGAGAAGGCCTAATAGCATAATTATCCTTATCAATAGATATTTTGAGAGCAACTTTTTGTTTTCCTCTGAAGACAGTGATGATTAGAAATGATTTTATTTGCATAATTTCTCTTCTGCATAAGCCTGCTCTATGAGGACATAAGTGATAAAATGCTATTACAGGAGACTGGTGCAAGACTGATGAATTTGTACTGATTGAGGAAAACAGTTTAGTGGAAATTTAAGTATCTTTGAAAAAAAAACAAGTAGGCAGGATATTCTTGCTTAGTTTTTTCTTCATTCCTGTCTTCACTGTCTGCTCTCTGTTCATTCCAAACGACCAAATGACCTCTAGGATCAGTCATGGCAAAATGACAAGGTTTATGTCAAGATTATCTCAGGCAATTGGATAAGCCCATTTGTTTTCACAAGTGCTGAGCAATGAGTTGGGGTGTGGGAGAGGGGAAGATGTGGATCTGATCTTCTGCTTGCTCTTTGTGGCCACGGTGGAAGTTTGCCCGGCTATCCTCCTGCAAACAGTGATACTGTATCATTCTTTCTTTCTCTTGTATAATTTCATGTAATTTTTTGCCTTTAATGCAGAGGATTTCAGAAAGGACATCTGTACCCCATGTTCCAAGAGATTTGGCTGTAGACGTTCTCCTAGTTTCTGTACAAGCTTGGGAAAGCTCAGGACTTCATCATTATACATTCAGATACTTAATGCAAACCAGACAGTAGTGTTTGAAGGGAATAAAAGAAGAAAGTGAAGAAAGGTATGGCTTCCCCAGCTCTGAACTGCACCAGCTGGATGTGAGTCAGGCCCAGACTGTACAATCTGGTGAGTGTAAAGGCTGAACAAAAGGTACTCATGACATGCCTTAGTCTAGGACTGAGTTTGCAGATCTTCTAAAAATAAACCTTAAAAATCAATTATGGCTCAATATTAAAATTTCAGAAGAGGACACTAAGGCAAGCAACATACTTCACAGCAACTAAGAGACAGACTGTTCTGCTTTGGGGCATCAAATGCAAATAATTCCCAGACGCATGTCTAGTGACCTATTCACAAGAAGAGAGAGGCTATAGAACAGCCTGAGTGTATTTGTTTTCTTCCTTGACCTGGCCTCTGTGTCCTGATCAAGGAAAAAATCTTGATAAACAACATGCTTTCCAAGCTCACATCTTCTGACTGTCCAGCTGTCATAAGAAGACAGGAACAGCCAAGCACTTATGGACCTCAGAGAACTCACTGGGGGAAAAAAAGTTGAAATTCTGCAACTGCAGAAAAAGATCCCACTGTATTAAACAGTGAAAAACAAACAAACAAACAGGTTGTGATGTTCAAATAAGATTTCTTTTCTTTTCTAAGTCATTAATGTTCTGCCTGACCTTGGTTTGCTAAAAATTACATTCTTGCTTCTCTTTTACTCTCAGTAGGAGTTACACCTTTCTAACTCATTTATCTGGTACTTATCCAATGAGAAAGTCATCAGGAGACTGGGAAGATCTGGGGTCTGTTCCCTACACTACTTCAGGGTTTGTGTTTGAATTCAATAATAACATGAAATGCATGAACAATTTGAAAAGCACAGCTCTTCTCCCAAGAGAACAATTGAAACACCGAGCTCCAAAATCAGTCTTCTATTTATTTGCTCAGTGTTAGGTACATTCCAGGTATTGAGGCATGCTTGGCTATGCTTGGAAATTGTTATAACAGCTCTGGGCAGTTTTGACCCGGGGCAGATGTCGGTCTTCCAAAAAAGTTTTGGATGTGTTCTAAGGTATAGCTTGGACCAGAGACCATTGCCAAGAAGTGACTTGGCTGCAGCCACACTAATTAGGAAGGCAAGTGTTTACTAGTTAGGACAGGACAGCAAAAGGATCAGCCATTGTCACTGTTTCTGTTTGTCTTTTTTCCCTCAAACATTTTCTTTTTTATGGAGCAGTGAGGACGACTTGTACTCTAACTTTTTATATTGATTTTAAAATTTAAATTAAAAAGTGAAACATTGTCTCCAAATATTTGGAGATAACTTTTCTTTTGTAATCTACTGTTTTCATGGCAATGCCAATAAATCTTTCTTTTTACGCTACTTGACATTGAAAAAGCCTCAGCTGGATGTCTATATTTAACTTCAGGCACTGTGCTCCAAAAAAGATGAGAAACAAGTGAATAGACGTAGAAGAAAGGCAACAAGAAGTATTTTCTAGACCTCTGATCAATGAAGAAATATTAAAAGAATTTGATTTTTAGCATAGGGAGAGAGAGAGACAGAAGTCTTTCAACTAACATCTGTAGCAAAGAAAAGAAATAACAATCGTGTTCTCATTTCTGTGATGGATTAATCTGAAAGCAAAGGGTTTAAATTTTGAGAAAGTAAATTGGGTTCCTGGTAAAACTTTATAACTAAAGGAGGGTGTAGAACAGATTGATTTGAACCTCTGTGGACTTTCTTGATGAACTGTTTCATGAAGTCTTTCAGACCAACTGCCACCAGAAAAGACCTATGACAGCCTTGGTAGTCTTGGGCTTAAGGGATGCAGGAGGTGATCTCAAGTTTGTTTCTTGTTCTAGGACTTTCATTTTTTCTTCTGTAAGGTTTGAATATTAATGAAGCTATGTCAATATATTTCAATCTATTGCAAAACATCTTTGGAGAATTTTTTCTTTTTTTCCTGACATCTCTTGGCTCCAAAATCCTCTTATCCATCTGAACATATCCTCTTTACAGATCTGCAAATATGAAACAAGATTTCAGAGTGTATATCTATAGAGTTATTTGTATTAGAAAAATAAATATTTTGATAGGTTTTCTGTTTGTTACTATGTTATTTATCTCAGGATCTACATTTACCTTGTGCTGAGGGAACTCAGAATATGAAAAATCCCTTGATGATATTAAGACCATGACCCTTGTCTGGACATTGTCTCTGAATTTTGACTTAGTTTCCAAGAGCTGCCTTGCAGACTACTTTGTTTACTCTGGATGGCGCAAGGTTCCTGGCCATAGCAAAGGAAAATTGTGAACCCAAAAGATCACACAAATAAAGTTGCTGGACCTTGTCCATTGTAATTTTCACTTGCACTGCCATACAGTCCAAAAATGAGAAGATTTTAATGTGAATAAAAATACTGGTCCAAGTACAGAGATTGAATGTTTGTAAGTAACATTATTTACCAGACTTCAGCATTGTAGCAAATTTTTGGAAAATCTAGGTCAGCATCCTATTAAGGCAACCTAAAACACCACAAGCTTTGGAAATGGTGCAATGGACAAATGAGCACTCCCAAATCTGGTGTTTGGACAAACCAATGCTCTGCTCAAAGTGTACAGATCAGATTCTTCCTCAGTGCTGCAGTAATGCATTTCCTTTACTTTAAAAAAAAAAAATAATCCTAATATCTGTGCCGCTATTATTACTAGCAAATCCCATTCTATCCTGTGGAACTTCATCACCCTGAATGACCTAATTATTTGATTGAAGTCTGCCATCCTTCCTGATTTCACAAAACCCAGTGTATGAGGAGTTAAGTGGTTGGAGTCCTTACTTAAAAAAAGCCCATTTGACTGGGGGAAAAAAAAAAAAAAAAAAGAGAAGGGAAAGGAGCTGGTTCTAGTAAAATGGATCAATTTCTTTTTGGCAAAACTGGAAATTGATATTTTTTTCATAGCTTTGCAAAGACAGTACCCAAGACCTTGTGATTCCATATAAGGGAGAGTTTAGCAGTCCTAGGACAGGTCTTTAGTGAGGCTCCTTGCAGAGACAGAGAAGTCTGCAAAAGAAAACCTTTCCTAAGATTGACTTCTCCTTCCACAAACCTCCTTCAACAGGCAAGAAAACAGGACAGATGCTTTATTTTTCTACAATTCTTCCCTAATCACTATACAACCTGAGTGCAGTTTCTTAATGATGTGCTTATAGTAATATTCTGCAATAACTAGGCAAGGTGCCAGTTGGCAAATTACAACAAATATGTCCTTCTTAATCCCTCCACAGTCTCCTTCTTGGCCAGAGCCCTAATGAGTCTGGGCTGCTGTGTTGCAGGAATAAATGTTCAGCTGCATGAATGGCTCCACTGCTCCCTGTATACCTGGTCACTTTAAAAGTTGGTAAATGTAATGTTGTATGGAAGGAAGAGGTGGACGTTTTCTTGTCAAATTACTAATGGATTATATCTCTTTATCAGTAGGGGGGGGGTTTGCCTCATGACTGTGAAAACCTGAAAAAAATACATTGTTCATAAAAAGGTTTCATCTAATCACAAGTCTTATTAAGACATTATGAATGACAGGAGGTTGCTGTGAACTGAAAGAGCATAACTTTGCTCTCAGCACACTTTCCATTAAAAATATCATATGAGATTTAAAGAGAGTCACAGCATAAGCCATAGGGAATATATTTGTTGTAAAAGCACACCAACGACCAGAAAAATATGGTTCTGGGAATAAAATATACAGCATCTGCAAATGGGGATAGGCTTTTAAAGTCCATTCAAGTATGTACAGTCCCCAAAGCACCAACTTGCTTTTTGCAGCTTCTGCAGAGCTAGGATGTGCCAGTGCTGAACAGAGCTGTTGGCAAGCAGCCATGATGAGTGTACTGCAGAGTGTGTCCCTGTCAGTTATGAAAAACTAGTCACAAACAAAAACAGTGTAAATAAAACAATGATTTCTATTCAGTTTCTAATTCCAAAGACTTCTTGCAAGATATTGCATGCTAAATAAATTAGGTTACATTTTCCTCACAGAAGTAATCAGCCTGGAACAGGAGAAAATATATTTGGAAGATGGATGAAGGAATGGGAACATCACAGGAGAAATCTGGAGTCAGGATCACAAATTTCATCAAAATGTCTAGGCAAGAATTATTAGCCGCAATAAAGAAAAAGAGGAGTTTTGAGAAGATCCATGAGAAAATCTTCCTCAAATACTCAATTTTAGAGAGTGTGTGTCCCTGGGACAGGAAAGCAGCAGAGGAAGTAGTAGGACAGTTACCTGCACATTTACCCAAGGTCTGGTTCTAGGCACTGTGTTATGGGCTTCTGCAGCAGAGGAAACAAACACATCTTGGGCTGCAGTTTGTCACAATACAAGCTTTACAACAGGCCAGTGTTTAAAACCTGTGAGTTCTGGAGGTGGAAAAAACAGCCAGAAATTAGCAGCTTCTGCTGCCAATTTCCAAGCATGTGTACTGTCCAGTCCCTGGGTTGGCTTTGTAAGCACCATGGACTGTGGTGACTGTACCACACTTTGTTGCAGTGTTCAGCCATGTCTGGCTCGGTGTAAAGATATGAAAAACAGTGGATTTTTGTGATGTGGTTTTGGTACTTGTATTAAAGTGGATAGAACTTGATGTTGCTCCAGCACTGCTTGCTTCCCCAGGGGGTCTCAGTCCCTGGTTAGAGGGAGCAAAAATTTGAACATGGAGTCTGACAGCAAATAGTTCAACTCTACCTGTGTTTCTCCTTGATCCAGGCATCTGCTAGTGCTTACACACTCCTTCTGTGGGTACCAGGCTGCCTGCCAGCATGCTAAGGGGTGCCTTTATTGCAGAATATGGCTGTTGTGGAAGGCCTTGGGCTTGTCCAGGTGATGCAGAAAAATAGGTATTGGTATCTGTAGAGTGTGTTGGATCCTGTACAGAGGCTGTTGGCTTGGAGAGATGGATTCTGAAAGGCAAACTAAGCAATGGTTTTCCTGACAACAGAACTATCTGAGCTGTTGCACGTTTTTGATTTCAGCCTGGTACTAGATGAGATTGCTGAGTTGCTCCTGTCTCTATCAGACGCTTGTAGAGACACTTGAGTGAAACCACTGCAGGCAGAATGGCTCATCTACAGGATTAGTAGGGTTAGCACACGAGGGATCCTCAAGAGGGAATTGCAAAATCTGATAGGCACAATCCTTGAATGTACACTTAGAATTGAAACAAACCAGAAGGAAAAACACTTGTTTATTTCTTCCCCCTGTACCTCTCCTGGAGCCAGATTTTCCCACCCTTTTTATATGATTCAAAAGGGCAGACAGATTTTCTATAGCTAAAATCAGATTAGTTTCAACAAAACAAGGTGATTCCATAATAAAGAAAAAAACCCTTTTCTGCCCATCCTCAACACTTTTGGCTTTAAATTAATCTTATTATTCACCTATTTACATAACAGTTGTCAAACATGCTGATTTGTACCATCAGGATGTCAAGTAGAGGAGCTGTGATTGTTGTGTAAACACCCAGTTATGGAAGATGGGGTTTTTATAAAACATGGTGAGACTACTGACCAAGCAACCAGGATTGGCTGTGTTGTAGATGGATGGTGAGCAAATACTGCTCTGGAGAGAGAGGAATTACTCGCCCTGGGGGAAGGAAGGGATTCTCTGAGGTAACAGCAGCTACTTCAAGAATATGGGGAAAATATTTTCTGTTCTTGTCACCAAAGAGCTGTTGGTTGTGGAGGATTCAGGTGTGCATATTCTGAAGACACCCATGACACTCGAATTACTGTCTGGAAGTTTTTTTAATCCCACTGGCTCAGCTATTTGGGCTATGTCTCAAAAAAACTGCCTGAAATTTTAATAGGCATTCTGAGCCTCTGGCTCAGAATTTACATTCTCACAACCCAGAAATACTATTAAAAACAAAACA
Source organism: Regulus satrapa (assembly GCA_013396955.1). Classification (NCBI taxonomy): domain Eukaryota; kingdom Metazoa; phylum Chordata; class Aves; order Passeriformes; family Regulidae; genus Regulus; species Regulus satrapa. Next base: position 102,760 of record VWZN01016989.1, on the reverse strand, counting down.
CTAATTTCATCCAAAAAATTGTTTGTGGTATAAAAAAATTCTACTAGTAGAAACTTACACATTGTCAAAGCATGCAGACACAACAAAGTCTGCATTGCTATAGAAACAAAGGTTATGCTGGGGAAAACAACTTGCAAGTGACTGTGAAAAGTAAATTTATAAGAATGACACCTTTCAGCTTGATCTTGAAAGACATATTGCAACACAAACATCTTGGATTAGAAGATTGTTTTTATTTCATTTTCCACAGAGACATGTTTCTTTCACCTCTGTTCTCACAAATCTGACATCAAAAACTATCAAGATATATATATATATATATCTGAGCTATACAGGCAGAGAAAGCTGCCAGTACAGCATTACTCTTCTGCTATCAAGCATTCAAAGAAAAACAAATATGGTCTCTTCCATGCCTCTCTAATACAAGAAGAACTGCTAAGTCAAGAGAGATTGTATATATGAGCCTAGTTATTCATAAAAGAGTAAAAATAAAAAATCAAGTGTCTGATGTTTAAACAAAACATACTTTATACATTTGGCTAAGCTGAAATATTGTACCTTGCCAAACGAAAAACTGCTCCCTAATGGTAGGTTCCCTAGCAGCTCAGTAGGTATGCAAGGCATGCAATTCATTTCCTGCCAAGGCAGAGAAAAATGGGTAGCTCTGAGATTATATTGCTAGTGTGCTTAAAAAAGATCTCAGTTGTTCATGTTATAGACTGCATATACATATTTTGACTTTTGGTCTCCTTGAAACTTTCCCAGGTATACTTTTTGGGTTAACTGTCTTCTAGCTCTCAGTGATGGAGTGTTCAATGGGAGGTGAAATAGGAATTTCCAGAGCATTACAGTCATCAGTGAGGAACACCAGGTCCTGGAGAAACAAACAAACAAATAAAAAAAAGGCTAAAGAGGAAGGCAGAAGATAGCAATGTGAGAAGCTTGGGCCTGATCCAGTTTTGGTGGTCAGGGGACAGTGTGGAGACAGGCAGGGCTAAAAGCAGGGACTCTGTCCCTGTTGGCTCATCTTGACCTACCCTTCTGCAGTAGGAGATCAAGATGGTGTACAGGCTCCGGGCTTTTTCCTTCAGCTCATTCACCTCAACCACTCTGTCACATCCAGGGTAGGCCACAAAATCACGGAGTTTTGCCAACACACAGTAATTCTGCAAAGCATGCAAAAGAGGTCTGTGTAACCCTGCACAGATAGATTTATGTTTCTTGTGCACCACTTCCAAAATTTTTAGTGCTCTGAGGGAACCTTGAATTCCTGCCTCTATGTACGTGTAATCTATGCAACCTTTAGTCAGGCAAATTAATCATCAATATTTTATAACAAAGATGTTTGGTCCAAATAAGTGCTTGGAAAATTGCATATGTACAGTCTTAGTCTGCCAGCTTACTTCTCACATGCTTTAGGAGGCAGCAGTGCCAATACAATCAAATCTGCTCTCGTAGTAGGTGGAGTATTCTACAGAATAGGTGCACTGTCTCATTTTTTTAGAGAGTACCTGATTTAACAGATGGACAGATTATCAAGATCTCACAGACTTGATTCTGCTCTTCCTGTACCAATAGGAAAAGCCATGACTACCATTCCTGATTTTTTCAAAGTAATTTTTACTCAGTCATTGTGTTATCAAAATAAACCACAGACAACATGAACTTGGCAATGTCCTTGTGAAGCAGGTAAATAAATACCCCAGATTTTGCTTTAAAGCCAGGGAAGTGGAGACATTGGAACCACATTTCTAGGTCTCTGCCATGATGTGAGACCCTGGCAGCTCTGGAAATGGGATCTAGAATGTCCTGAATTATAAGACTTGTTGTAGCTGTTCATGAAAATATGTTTCAGAAGTTTATTTTGTCTGATATTTTCTATTTTTTATTTCCCCTGTTGAACACTGGAAAAAGAAGCAAAACATATCAAATATCTCACTGCAGAACACTATGACATTAAATGTGTGTGCAGGTTATTTTTTTCTTAGCTGAATGACAACTATTTTTTTTTCTCAGTGTCACACTACCATATTCACAGGCATACTTTTTCTTTCTGTATTCAACAAGTAGCTATCTAAAAGAAAAAAAGCCAGCAAGGTATTCCTGTATTGCCTTTTAGTAAAACTAGATGCCAAACCCCACTCAGGATATAAAATTAAGTAGATTCATTAAGTGAAAAAAATTAATTCTACATTTCTTCTTTTACACCATTATTCAAAGTTTTGTTGCACTCATTTAAGTTCTGAAAAGTCTCCGTCACAGTGGATTAATTATGTGCTTATGGTAATAACTTAAAAATATTGATTTCCTTATTTTAAAATTTTTAATCAAGTAAGATCTCAGAAAGTCCATAGGGATGTTAATAAGGCTCAAACTGAAGTGTAGGGGTTTTTTTGTCACTTATCTATCTAGTTAATTAAACTTTTAAAAATCCTTTAAAATCACTCCTCTGGGGTATAATATTAAGAGTTATTCTCACTTTTCATTAGCTGCTTTTACTGCACAACAGTAAGAAAGAAACATGCAAACTTACGTGGATGTCCAAGTACAGCCTGGGCAGCGTCTCCACGCACAAGTCCTGCGGGAAAGAGGAAAGACCCGTTGCAATTTTGTTTTGAGAGAAATCTGTGTCAAGAGTGGCAGCCTGCAGTGTCTGTGCAGGAGCAGTTTTTAGGTGGACTCACCACGGTTTTGGAGGTCTGCAAGTCCTTAAAGGACTCTGTGATTTCCTTGCTCAGAGACAGCACCCTGGAGTAGCAAGTTGGAGGGGCTGCGCTGGCTAGCAGAGCAGCAGAGAGCAGAGCAACCAGGAGCAGCAGCATCTTCATTGTGGGGAGTCCGTCCAAAAGAGGAGGAAGGGAGGGGAAAAAAATCACTCCCACTGCTTAGGTAGGCACTGCTGAGCGTCAACGAGCAAGTTGGACAAATCAGCCCTCAATTAAATAGTCTCCTGCATGAGCAGGAAGAAAAGTCTGGGGGTGGTCCGAGCAGTGGCTTACTGCCGTCTTAAATTTCCTGCCAGCCTATGAGGCAGAGCGGCAAGCGCTTTCCTGCTCGGAGCAGGGAAAGAGGGAATGAGGGTAACAAAAACAAACACCACTGTCTCTTTTCATTCCAGAAGGATAACAACCTAGTGAGCATCTCAAAGTGCAGAAATACTTGTAAGGAAAAGCACAGGGTTCTCAAAGTGTCATAGGCCCTAATCCTGTATGTGCTTTGGCACATGTGTCTCTTCTCTGAGCTGTGGGACTACTTAGGCTGCAGATAGAGAGAAATATTTCCAAAAAACAAACTTCCCCAGCACAGGAAGGACATGGACCTGCTGCAGTGAGTCCAGAGGAGGCCATCAAGTTGATTAAAGGGATTGAGCACCTCGCCTATGAAGAAAGGCTGACGGAATTCAGATTGCTCCGCCTGGAGAAAAGAAAACAACAGGGTGACCTAATTGCAACCTTCCAGTACTTGAAAGAAGCCTACAAGATAGAGAGGAACTTTTAACAAGGGCATGTGGCAACTTTTTACAATGACATGACAAGGGAGAGTGGCTTCAAACTGAAAAGGAGTAGGTTTAGATTAGATATTAGGAAGAAATTCTTTCCTGTGAGGTTGGTGAGGCACTGGGTCAGGTTGCCTCTAGAATTTGTGGATGCCCCATCTCCAGAAGTGTTCAAGGCTGGGTTGGATTGCGCTCTGAGCAAGCAGCCTGGTCTAGTAGAAGGTGTCCCCATCCATGACAGTGTGGTTGGAATGAAATGATTTTTAAAGTTGCTTCCAAAACAAGCCATTCTATCATCCTATTATTCACAATTTGTCAATCAAAACAATAGTGCTTGTGATGGCTGCTTGCAGAAACCCATGTATTTACATATTCACAGTCTCAACCAAAGTGAATACATCTCTATACAGTTGTGATAAAAGTATAAAAATTATTTTGCTTTCTGGGTTGAATTTATGAGGCTTTGTTCTTTTATTAGATGCCAAACGGAGCTGAGAAATCCAGATGCTGGGATGCAGGCCTGAAGCTGAACATATGCTGGTTTATGCATTAATTTTCCTGTAAAATGGAGGTACCCTTGAATGAAGAACTGGTTATTTTGAAAGTAATGCCATCCCCAAGTTTTTCAATTCAGATTTTAGTAAGGTATTAACTGAAACAATAAAGTATCTGGTGAAATACTGCAGTCCCCTGGCATTGTAGTGCTTCAGGACTGTTCATTTGAAGGTGGGAAAAGCAGTTTTGGAGAAAAAGACATAATCTGTATGTTGCAGGGAACTCTGAGTTAAATCCACCAAAACACCTGGGGGAATTAGTAGAACAGGGCTGTATACTATTGTCTCATTATCCACTTCTTTGCCTTCATAAGGAGCAATTGACTTAGTAACATCATGTGCTCCTGAGTGTTAAAGTGGTAGATACTTTGAGAAGAAAGTTGGGAGTCCTGGTCATGGGAATTTTAGGACTGGCCTCGGACTGCTGGATCCTATTTTCAGGAAGACTTGCCTGGACAAATCAGTTCAGAAGCCACAGGGAGACAGGAAGCCTTTTGAGAGGGCCCCAAGCAGCCAAATCATAGATCTAAGCACAGCTACCTGGTGTAAGATCCAAGGAAAGGATTGTACTGAATGAGTCTTGCTGGTAAAGAAACAGGCTCTTAGCCACTATCTCGTTGCTGTAAAGAATAGCTGAAGCTAGGAGTGAAATATTTATGTTTGGCAAGATGCTAAAATGTAGTTGCTCTGCCAGAACAGCAGTTTTCTGAATAGCATAAATGGTCTCCCAGTACTAGAAGTCAGCAACCCAGCTGCTGCCAAGGATGACTTAGGAAAGCAAAAGCTGGATCCAGGCTTCACCAAAACACTTAATCAAATTTTTAAAAGAAAACAAAAAACCAAACAAAAAACCCCAAAGCAAAGCAAACCAAATAAAACAAACAAACAAAAAAAACTCTGAAACAAACAAAAACCCCAAAAGACAAAATAATCCCCCAAAAAATCCCCCCAAAAAAACCCCAAAAAAACAACCCACCAAACAAACAAACAAACAAGCCCTCAAAAAACAAAAGCCCACCCAAATACCTATTTTATAAAGGGGAAAATTTGCTGAGATAATTTTCTGTGAGGTTTTTGCCCAACTACCCTCAGAAACAGTAGGGATTTTTTCCTGAAAAAAACCACAAAATACTGGAGTTTGATTTCCTCCTGTAGTTGACTCTGACCCAAGTATTTTCCAATATCCAGTATCTCATCAGCACCACTGCCTATCTCAGCATGCAGAATCTGCAACTCAGTTAAACAAAGACAAATGCTTCCTTCTCAGTTATTCCTATTTGTAGCTCATCAGCAACATTATCCTTGATCTCTGAGCGTTTTCAATTTGTGGTCCAGGTATGAGTAAATAATTAATTTTTCTCTAAGAAGCTTAGTGGTGACTTCAGGAGAACTTGCAAGTGACACCAGGCACCGGGAGTCCTTTCAGTCCATGGCACCTGGCACAACTGTGAGCCAGATACACAGCTACCAAAGGCCTTGAAACTCCAGAATCTTTTCAGTGACTGTTTTTGTCCAGTCACTTATGCAAAGCCACTAATTAATTCTGGTGTGTTCCCTGCCTTGGGCAGAGAAGGTCTTTAACAGGGAAACACAAGCTGTTCTTCACAAAGGCTAATAGCCTCTTAGAGGCAATATTCAAAATGGACACGGAAATAGAATTTAGAGCTACAGGAGGGGAAGGGGAAAAGGATCAAAACATATTATAGTCAGAACTTGCCTAAGGATTGCCTCTATGGAGAAGCAGCTATTTACAGCCCTTCCAGTCTGTGGGACAATGCTCGGGCTGGCATTAGGAGAGAACACAGCAGGAGTTAGTCAGTGCCACCATATTCTTTATGGCCATCATGCTGTGGATATCTCTACACAGACACAACTTTATCATACTCTTCCATTCAGTGAGCATGGGGCTTTGAGAGCATGAGATCACTCTTGCAATTTTGCATTAACTCTTGAGGCTGATGATGTCTCTACGTCTCTGAGTGCTCTTCACAGTGCATCCTCTATATGTGGAATATTCCATAACAGAAGCAGACACATGGGCTGAGAAGAAACTTAGAAGCCTACAATGACATACCTGTGTATATATTTTTTATTTTAAAAAAATTGGCTATGTTGTCTTTTTGCTTCTAATTTACTGAAAACTCAAACAATAATATTATCCTAAGAGCCTAAGGACTCACTATGCAGCCAGAAATTCCTCCCATGTTTTCACAGTCTACCAAGGTGTTCGCCAATTTTTGATAAAAGCCCTTACAAGTTGCTGATTTCTTAATACCAAAATCCACTTGCTTAATGAAAATGTTAATTTAAAAATAGTTGGGGGCTGTCATGAGACACCTCAGGAAATGAATTTCTGATTATATTGAAAAATAGGAAAGGTAAAACATAAAAACAGTAAAACAGAGAAAGCCCTGTGTATTTAGCAGCACCTCAAAGCCCAAAGTGACTCAGCTGTTTATTGTGGTGAAGGTGCCACTTCTTGCTTCAGAGGCTAAATTGCTCCATGAGCTTCCAGCTCAGGACAAGACTTTTTGGAAACCCTGGCCTCTTGGTTAAGGTCTTATCTTTGTCATGTTTTTCCTTGCTGTGCAACAGTACACTTTGCTGAGTCTTTCTGAAAACCTCAGCTGAATTTCAGTGCAGGGGTTGTGTAGCCTCACATATTGTCCTAAGTCTGGGGGGCTGGTGCCCAGTGCTGGCAGTTTCTTGACCTGGAGGGAAGGCTGATCTGATAACACTGTGCACCTACCTGTGAAGATGGAGTTAATCCCATGTGTTTCATCTTCTCTTCCATGATAACAACAAGATTCTGCATGGTCTGGCCAAACTCTGAGCAATGGGCAAGGCAGGCAGGATCTCAGAGCTGTCTCTGGGCTGTTATTTCCCCATGATAATTAAACAAAAGTCTTTTTTGCTTACTCAGAAGTACAGGCTTATTTTTTTCCCCCGTTGTTGTTATTTTAAAAAATTTGCATATATATTGAAGGAACTAACTGCTCAATAGTTCTTACATAAAATAGTTATAGAAGCAGGCAAAGCCATCTGAATCAGAAAAAGAAATTAGATGCTCTGGAATCTGTTGGTCTTGCTAGCACGAACCTGGCACTGGACAGTTTCCCTGAAGAAAAACATATGGAAATGGGGAGTCCTGTGGTCCAAGACAGAGACAGAGCAGCCCAGCAGTGCTGTGGAACAGGAACCATTTCCGTGTGCTGCCTCAGACCAGTGACCAAGTCATTTGCACCGTCTGTGCTGACCAGCCCTCTCTGCAGGCACTGTCCAACGCACCTCTGGAGCAGAGCAGGGGCTCAGGCAGCAGCCTCCTGCACCCAGAGGGCACACGGTGCTCTGGGTGGTGGCAGAGCCTGGGACAGCTCAGAGGTGTCTGCTCGAGTATCTGTCACTGCAGTGCAGGCGTACCCTGGCTTGTCTCTGTCTTGGCTGCTGCCTCCATAATGGGGACAATGGTATTTCCCACAGACACTGTGGGAACTCAGCCATCAGCACCAGGGAGACGGGAGATTATGCGGTTTAGCCTTGTCAGGGATACTCTTTTCAGTGACTGCAAGGCGTATTGATTCAAGTAATGCAGGATTTAGAGGCTTAAGCCTTCACCGCCTTGCTAAGAAAAAGGCAATTTTAGCTTGGAGTGACTTGCAGACCTCTCCGGTGAAAAAACAGTGGTGCTTTCAGCCTGGCTCCCTCTCTGGCCATGGGCAAGGCAGAGCTGCCTTGTCCCAGTAACAGACAAGTGCCTTGTCTGGACCCTGCCTGGGCTTTGAGAGCCCTCCTGTGTGTGAGTTATCCCAAGGTAATACCATTCTTTATTAACACCGCAGTCAGGGTTACAATAGCAGGGTTTCAAGGAGAGAGCCTTGTTCAAGTTTAGAGCAGCAGTATTTCAAGTTATTCACACTTTCCTGCTGTGCCTTGCCTTCCATCCTCCTCTCTCTCTCTCTCTCTCTCTCTCTCTCTCTCTTTCTCTCTCCCTCATGCAAATGTGGCAGATAGCTCCAGGTTTTATCATTGCTGGTCAGCTTCCCACCCTCCCTGATTACCCTCCTGATGAAAAATTACGTCAGACACCAAGGAGTGTGCCGGAGGTGATATAAATAAATCTATCCATCTACCAAATTTGTCCCTCATTCAAGCCCTCTGGGGAATTCAGATGCTGAAAAATACAAGGTCTAAGTTCTTTGCTGTCTTTCCAAGTAGCTCTTGTCTACACTGTGGTTAATATGCAAGGAGATGAGGGACTGTATTTTTTAAGACTGGTATTCCAGCACCTTTCAGAAGAATTATGTCAATGAAAGAAATGGTGACAGTCTCTCAGGATGAGACTGAAAATGCAGCTCTGTATAACAATCCGTTCCAAGCCAAACAAGAATCCAAAGAGACTTTGCTGAACTACTGCCTACACAAGAGCTTTTTAGTAACTGCTTAGCATGCTAGCAGGCGGCTTTCTACTTATTCTAGCCTAGAAAACTGCAAATGTCATAGCCTATGTTGTTGTGTGTATTTCTGGGTACAAACAACAATGCTTCCAGCAGCTGCAAGGTAACATAAATTCTCATCTCAGCTGTCTGAGAAGGTAAGGTACAAGTCCACACAACACATCATGTCTTTCTAGTTCTGCTTTATGCCTGTACACAACTTCTTGAGTTTTATAACCAAACACAGCAGAAGAAATCCTGCCATCTCTGAAATCAGTAACACAAGTCACAGACTCCCGTGGATCCACATTCCCACTTTAGATTAAAACTTGTGTTCAGTTCACTGGCCGTAGTAGCACAAAAGCCCTGAAGCCTAAGTAAGAGTAAATCAGTCACATTATTTCTTGTTTCTCACAGAGAACCTTTGGAATCCTGTGAGCTGGTGATCCAACACAGATTCAGAGCTTTGTCACTGCCTTGCAACCAAATTATATGACAAATACCTTGTATAGCTAAAATACTCTTCTAAAGAATAAAAAATGTATACAATAGAGGGGGATAGCTGAGGATCTACTCTACTCAGTAATATCCAGAAGTGATGAAAATGAATGGAGGTCGATTTAATTTAAGAAAATCCAATAACTTAATAATGTATTTTTAAATTGTATTTTTGTTATGTCAACTTGCCTTGAAACAAAGAAAAAAATAAATACCACACAATGTCAAAAACTGGTGTTAACAACAGACTGTGTTTCAGATGTAATTGCCACCTAATCCTGAACAACTTTTCTTTTTTAAATCTTCTGATAAAAATAAAACAGAAGAATGATCTCTTTCTGCTTGCTTGAATCACATATTACATGTGTTCCCAGATGACTAAGTGTCCCTACAAGTGAGGTTTTAGTTTGTTTTGTTTAAGTTGGATGACTAAGGAGAGAATGACTCGAAGATACATGGAGTGCAGCTGCATGCATACATGGTATGGTTGATAGTTTATGAGAATAAGACCATAGCTTGCAGTGGGTCCTGTCTGCACCCAGAGGTTGCCCTGTCATCCTCACAGGTAGTTTTGAGAACATGTGCAGGGACGAGGTGCTGAACGGGCCCCTCCTGCCTGCAGGTTCTCAGGCAGCTTCCCAGAGAGTGCCCAGCGTTGGGTTAAGCAGGAATGTGTGCCCACGGTCACCATCTGGGTGAAGGGCATGGCAGAGCCAGGGCTGGCCAGGGGCCTGCCTCGGCAGAAGAGTATCTACTTATTCTCACAGTTTTATAAAGTTTCAGTTTATAGTTATTACCAAAAGAAAAGAGAAATCATGACACAAAACTGAGACAACATTACAGCTGGGTAATATAGTGAGGAAAGCACTGAGAGATAGCACAAAGGGAAATATTTTGAGTGAAGAATCACTCTAGTTGGAGCATTTTATTTTTTGTGTGTAGAACCAGTTTAAGGTCTTAAACATCTATACTTTTAATTTTGGACCGTTAAGCTAATTTCCATTGGAAGACTAATCAAATTAACATTTATTTTCCTCCTTTCTATTTGGCTGCAGCTTTTCTTGTTTTGTTTTGTTTTGTTTGTTTGTTTGATGTTTTGGAAGGGTTGTGGCTGGGGAAGAGAGAACTTGGCTTGATTTAAGATGTAAATGCAATTCTATCAATCTTCCCCTCTGCTAATGGTCTGCCTGGGCATTTTAAGGGCACATAGTGAAAAGGAAACTGACTGCTAAAGAAAAGCTACCCCCTGCTGTTCCTGTTCATATTTATTTCACAATCAGCCCATTGAAATGGTGTGATTCACACTCTGATGCTGTCGTTGTCTAGCTGGCAAAGTCACTGGAGAATTTAAAGAAGTTTCCCAAGCTGAAAACTAGGCAAACTGCATTTAGGCAAAAAGCAATCTTATCAGCAGTGAGAGTTAGTTATATCACTGCAGTGATCTCTCTTGCTGAGAGCTGGGGCTACCCTTGCAAGTGAGAAGCTCTCTTGAAATAAACAGNGTAAAGTCATGCTAAAATCTGCAGAGACAATTTAAATGTTCTTTGTTAAAACACTGTTTTTCAAATAAATAGCCCAAAAAGGGTAAAAGCATATGTGAGTGCACAAGAGGGAAAGAGGCTTCCCAATTCCCCAGTAATCTTGAGTAAATACTAAGGGAAAACCCTGTCTGCTTATCTTAAATTATCCAGACTTAATGTACTCATCACTTTGTAACCATGCAGTTTGTGTGAAATAATGACTTCCTGGTAACACAGAGACTCATGGATGAAGTTTTAACTTTACTATATTAATCATGACCTATCTTCCTGACAAGTATCACCATATACCCTTCCACTGACCTAACGTAAATATTTAGGAGTCTGTATCAACATAAATGATCAGAAATAAAAAGCAGATAGCTAGAGACTGGGTTAATAGAAATAATCAAATCCAATAACACTATGTGTTTGTGAGACGTCACAAAAAATTTCTACTGTAGCGCATAAACTCATTATATGTTGATGATGGAGGATGTAAAAAATAAAAGGTACTAAGTTAATTACTACATACTTGCTCATTAATAATGGGACAAATATTAACCACTAGTTAGAATTGCTGTGAAGTAGGTGAATTTAATCTTAGGATGTGTCACAGGAGTAGCAGCCAACAGGGACAAGGAGCTATTTGTGCCAGTATAAATGCAGGGATCTGCTCATCTGGTATATTTGCCACTTTTGGTCATCCAAAGCTGGGGAGGATGAATTTGGACTGCTGCAGAAAGAAACCGTGAGAATATTCAGTGTATGGGAAAGCTGGGACAAGGTGTGCATATTTCCCTTCTACCTCCCTTCCTTGGTCAGCCCAAGTCTTTTCCAACAGCCGGGTCCTTGTCCTGCTCTCCTGCCAAAGCCAGCTCTCAGCTGTGCTGCTCAGGGCACCCTGGACTCATCGCAGCCTGCCTCGTTCACAGTCCCTTCTGCCACGGCTGCTGCTGGGGAATTCTGTAGCAGGGGACAGAAAGGGAGGTGTTCCTGCAGACCACTATGCACCTACACCCAGTCTCTCAAGGTCAGGCGCGCTGAGACTGTGGAGCCCAGGCAAGGTAGGAACTCTGCCTCTCTGCCCAGCCCTCTGCATTGGGCTCTGCCTGGGTGGCTGACCAGTAGCTATCATTTTGAGGTGAGAATTGAAACTGCAGAGGCACAGGACAATGGTCCCTGGCTTTCTAGGAGAGAGCTCACAGCTGTCTGAAATAGGGACTAGAGGCCTTGGAGTCCAGTCCAGAGAAGGACGTGACCATGCACTGGCCAGAGAAGGACAGTTGTCCCACCTGGTCAGAATGGAGCATTTAAACCGCTGTGCCAGCAGCGCTGTGCAGCTACACAGCGCTCTCAGAAAGGCTGGTTTTCCTCCTGGGGAACATGAAAAGCACATGTACGGGCAGCAAAGCAGCTGCTACACACAGAACATCCACCCGATTTATCCATTAAATATATGCTAAGAAAAAGATCGGCATCAACTTTGTTCACATCAAAAAGATACAGTTCCAATTCTTCTTATTGCATAATTTAGGTACATGAGCTTCTGTAATAACGTGCTGGGGCAGAGAATGATAGCATTGTCCACACCATTGTCTCTCTGACACCAAAGAGAAATGATGCAAATGGAGTCAAAAAACCCAAACACATTCAGGGAACTACCAAAGTGATCAAAGCAGACTCTTTGATTCTATTTTACACATACTTTTCAAAGAAGTGTTACATTCCCAAACACACTCTGTCCGTTCTTGATGCCAATAAACCAGTTCTGTTTAGCTTTATCCTTTGATAGGAGCAGGAACAAAAAAAGATCTTTAGTGAGTTGCATTTTCTAAGCCTTTCTATCAAGTTTTGAACTTCCTAGGAAAAGGCTAAATGTATTTGTTTTTCTTTGAGGAAGCTGAGCTTTCATTAAAGGAGTCCTGGTGTCAGGCCTGAGTAGCCCTATAGACAAATCAGCATTTGCTAGCACAGGGAAAAGCTCTGAGCAGATTTTTTGTTCATCTGTATTTAATACACCTCTTTGTTAGCTGACCAAGCCTCAGGGGAAAAAAGCAACTTACAAAAGGCATGTAAGAGCATTTTGGACAAGGTGCTTAACCGTAGTCCTTTTATAGCTGGAAAATACTGATTATTTTTATGTATCTATCTTCCATTATTTTCCCAAAGACATATACAAGATTTCAAGTCACCTGATCCAAATGCACTGAAGGAAAATATTTTTTTTTTATGTTATCATTTGACCATTAATGATGTCAAGCATGAAGCTTTTCTCATACCCTGGCAGGATGTACTCCACTTCTGTCTTTGTAAAATCAAATTTTCTCTCTGTGCTGCAGCAACTGTGAAGCCCAAGCTGCCCCAGGGAGGTATTTTGTTTATTTTTTTATTTTATGTGCAGACACATTCCTCCAGGAAATATTGAAGCCAAACCACACACACACACAGGCCCTCTATTAGAAGAATTCAAAGCTTGAAGAGAAAACAAACCAGTACTGGATCTGGAATCTGAACTTCAGGGCATGTTGAATTGTGTTCACATTCTTTGTTTTTACCAGCTTTACCAATACAGGCATTTTCTGAACCAGGAAGCACTGTCCAAGGACAGCCCCATATCCTCTGGCCATGTCAGGGTAGAGAAAAAAACCAACATGGAAAAAAATTTGCATATCCAGCACTTACTTGTTTCTGCCCTGTGTGAGATCGACATTGAGAGTGGCAATTGTTGTCATGAGTCAGAGTTTTCTGCACAGTATGAGGCTCTGGCGAGAGTCATACAAGTCAGGAGGCAAGAGAAATCATATGTGTATGATTACTCTTTCATGCATTCTTTTATTTTCACTCACTCAAGGCAAAGCTATGACAAAAATCAAGTTCTATTTTATTCTCAGACAGAGCCAGATGCTGGCATCCACTTTGGTGTCAGGAACAGGGCAACTAATACACTTGATTAAAACTTGAACTTGATTAAAACTATCAGAGTCTGACCCTAGCTTAGGACTTGGCTGCAGCCCTGAAACAGAGTTGCTATTAGGCCAGAGCCTCTCTGAACTTGTATTATATCCTAGCACTTTATTTTCTTGTTTTTTTAACACATTCTTCTCTCTCTCTCTCTCTACCTTTACTCATTAAAATTTTATTTATCAAGGTTTTTATTTATATAACTTTTTTATTGTAGGCTCTGATCACAGGAACCAAAGACACCAGGGATTTGTGGGCTGCTTGCACACGGTTCAGATGACCAAACATGAGGACAAGCCATGAGATATACTTGTCCTGCCAGACCCAATAATGGGGGCCCCTCCTCTGCTGCCCAAGCAAAGTCCCTGAGGATCACAGCCCCTCATGGCAGTGAGTTCAAGCACTCTCCTTCTTGGGGTTCCCTCCATTACCATCATCCCCAAGTGGAGCAGAGGCGGAGCCAGAAGGTGGATGCTCCTGTCTCAGGTGAACAGAGGCCAAGAGGTGCCACTGTTTGATGCTGCAGTGACACAGAAAAATGACTCCACTCATGGTGGAAACATCACAAGCTCTGCAATGGATGTTGCAGTTTGTTTTACTAAAAGTCACTGCTAGATAGGGATAAAGTTTTTATAAGTGTTTTGGGCAGTGTTGAACACACTGTCATTTAATAGCAAATGAGTTTATTAGAACTCTATTAGTAATTAGAAAGCAGATACTTAAAAATTAGGATTAGACTAATGTTAATGGGGGTGTTTTGTTCACCTTCAGATTATTCTGGTGCTTAAGCTAACATTAAACAGTAGATGTAACAGCTATATTGTTAGAAGAAATCCAAATCAATTTTGGGTTAGACTGCTAATGTTGAGAGATTCTTGCTACAGAATTGGTGTATAAATTTCCAGTGCAATCCCTGAAAGACTTTCAGCTGTGTTAGAGACCAGCATCAGATGCTGACCTTTATTTCAAAGACAGCAGTGATTAAAAGATGATGGTGCTTTTCTTGGGGTAAAACTCAAGGTTCACAGCCTGCTGGTGAATTCAGTAAGGGTACCCTCTGACTTGAAACTGTGTCTGTGTTTGTGCCAAGAGCATAAAAACACCCAGAAAAAGTTGTGGACAGATATTTGTGTACAACTACCGATCCAAGAGGGCTATGCTTAGGTGGGCTTTATGCTGTAGCTTTTAATGTATAATGCAGAATTTTCTTTAATAAATCATGTGGCCATTGGTCCTTCTGAGGCACAGATGCCTTAGTGACTGTAACTTTTGTTTTTCTTTTTTTTTTTTTTTGTTTTTGTTTTTGTTTGTTTTTGGTTTTTGTTTATGCATGTTTTTTGTTTTAACTCCTTTTGTCTTTTGGCTCACAGCCTCCAGTGAGGGAATGCAATATACCGTTATTGTAACTAGAGGATATCTGAAGCACGAGAATACACTACATGTCATTATCTACTACACTGCTGAGTGTTGGTGACTAATTTCCAGATGACATATGTTGTTTGCACTGCTGTATGGATTACATCTTAGGAGGAAAAGCCATAGATCAAGACTCCCACTGAGCTAGAAGCTGTGTAAACATGTGGTGAAAAGATGATCCCTGGGTCACAGAACTTTGCTGTAACCTCTGCACACTTCTCTGTTTAACCTACTGCCGTTTTTCTCTGCAGGTTTTTTCCCTACAGTCCATTAATAACTATGTATTTTCTTGTCTAGCAATTGCATGCCTGCTTAGCATCTGTTTCATGAAATCAATAAATGAAAAATGTCTGTGCTAATATGGTGCATTTCTCACTGTGTTGTCTGCTGACATCAATGAATCATTCCTTCTTGAGACAGCGCACTGAGAAGGTACTCACATTTCTCTCCCTTCCAAGAGCACATCTGAAAAAGTCTGTGACTGTTTTGGGGGTTTTGTGTACATGGGATTTTCAAACTCTTCCTCCAAGAGTTCTCCCTAGGAGAAGAAATGCTGCTTTTGGAGTTTATTTCATCTGGCAATATTTAGGTTGAGTAGCACATTGACTGTGTTAGTTTTTCTAAACAGTTTCTTCTGTTTGGGTTTAAACCCAACAAGCAAACTCTTCCTTTGTACCACCACTTCACTGTTTGGTCCAGAGAACAGAGAGCTTTCACAGCACCAAGAACTTGGCTATCCTGCTCCAGCTCAAGCATTCAGCTTCAGAGGGCCTCAGCTCAATTCCTGTCACTTTAATGTCCATAATTCTCTAATGGAGGCTCATTTGGCACTGAGCTGAGAAGTCCAGTGCCAGCCACTGGACTGTGTGTGCCACATGCTTGAGAATTGTTTTCTTCTCTGTGGTGGCTTCAATCTTGATTACACTGAGGACTGAAAATGAAATATTTTGAGCTGGTGTCTTGCTGTGAGTGAGGATGAAAACCCTGAGGGCATAGGGAAGCAGGAGAGCACAGAATGAACCATGGACGAGCAATTGTGGTGGTAAATGACCAGCAAGTTCTGCACTGAATACAGCCAGCCAGTAAACACAAGTTGTGTGTTCAAGCAAGCATGAGCTGTGTGTTCAACGCTGCCTAAAGAGAATTTCTGGTCTTCTTGGCAAGAAAGTAAATGTTTTCACAAAATATAGAAAGAAAACAGACATTCAGATATTTTTCAAGCATACACAATGCCACTGGCTTAGAATATATCTACTCAGTAACTGAACATACCACACCTCTTTAGGAACAGGTAGATGTAAATCAAAACCAAAAATAAATTCATTGGTTGTTTCACCATATTTTACTCTGATTTTTACAATTTTGCCTCCTTCCTGTCTAATATTCAATTTCAAAAACAGCTTTTATAGCACTTTTAATAATTTGGGTACTGTGTGCTTCAGTAACTACACACTTCTAGAGCCTACACACTAGGATGAATATTGCTGGAGACTCATTTTTCCCTTGGTCGATGCAGTAGGTGGTGCCTTCTGACTCCCCTGCAAATATTATCTTCTAAGCCTTCTTCTTAAAAAATGGGATGCTTTCTGGTCTATAAATTTTCAGTGATCCACTGAAACCAAATTGCTTTGAAACCAGCACGAGTACACTTTGCTCCCAAATTGCTGCCATGCCCATGGGCCATAGTAGATCAGCATGAGCTGGGGTGTTTGGCCCCTCACGCTCTTGCTGTTCATGTGAGATGGCTCAGATGGAAACTGCTTGGATTTCTGGAAAATCCTCATTAGTGAGCAGACTCTCAAATACATTCTCCTGGAACAAGCTCCAGTGCCCGTGTGAGAAAAGGTCACTTTTGGGCTCATAGCAGGAACAGTTAATATCAACAAACTTCACCGGCAACATAATTTTATATCAACATTTTCCTTTCTGTGTTTTTTATCCCACTCCAAGGGCTGTTGGTCGCTCTATTGAAGATTCCTGTAATTTTAGCAATAAGACACAGCAGGCTCCTTTCAATCTGTTGATTCAAACAGCAGCAGTGTCACAGCAAGAAACAGTAACACATTTCCCTCCAAGCAAGCATGCTCTGACTTCATTCAGGCACACAAATGTGCTCCAAATCTCAAATCACCATCTCCCAGCCCAGCAAGACAAAGGGCTACAAACCGAGTTGAAACAAAACAGATAGAAAAATAAAATATTTTCTTCCTGCAGAAAAATAACCCAAATATTTGCACTTTGCCTACCTGCAGGAGCTTCTGTTCCTTCCAGTGGTCTTGCTGCAGTTTCTCCTCTCCAGGCTGAGGGGTAAAGCCCTTTGCAGGGCAAACATCACACTTCTTTGACCCGCAAACTTCTCGTGCTTTTCAGGAGACATGAAGGGACTCCTGCTTTTGGGAAGTGTGATACCAAATGAAAAAATTGTCTCAAGCTGCCTTCAGGGATGCTAATTAGATTTTGGCTTCAGAGTACTGGAAACAGGAGCCATGTTTTCTTCAGCTTCTTTAGTTTCCAGTTCACCACTTGCATCAGTACTTTAGGATAATTTTCCACCTTGAGGATGCAATGGGGCTTTCCTTATGGAAAATGCACATATAGGCAGAAGAATGGATGTGGAGGGTGGCAGTTGCTGCTGCTGAGCATCACTGTTTGTTACTCTCTACTCATGAATGTTTGTTCGGAAGCAGAAGAGATAAACATCGTTATATGCACTTAAAAAAGGACCCTTCTGGAAGCTAGATCCATTTCTTAAGGTTTAACAGGAATGTTAATTGCCTATAAATGTCACAATTCCCACAAAAGCACTCTAAAACTATTTTTCAACATCCTTAAAGGGAGGTAAAATAATCAAACTGATATAAAAATCACACATTACATTGTGTCCCCAGTTGCAGAAAATTTAGTGTATTTGTTACTGTACTATTTCCTTTCTCCATTCTCTTTCATGAAAGAGTCCAGGAAGATAAAAAAGAGTTCAGGAAATATATAAAATAAACAGGCTTGAAGGGTGAAAAGCACTAAAGGTTACAGTAGACCTAAAATGTCTTAAAATCTAGACCAAGTTGTCATAAGTCTGATTTCTGTATCACGACAGGAAAAATAGCATGCCCATTCAGTGTTGGTTGTCTTTTTTCTCTTCTTTCCCGAGTGATTGTGTCCTGGAAAGTCTTGGAAAGATCTATACTTATTGAAAAGTTTAAATAATTTTTAATTATAAAGCTATTTTTAAAGACATTTAAAAATTGCTAACTTTAAGATATTTTGAAAGCATAATTTTACTGTAAATTTAACCTTTGACAGAAGTTTCTGAATTTAACTATGCTATCACACAGATTCTTCAGAGGAAAACAGTGCTATAATATCTGAATAAAATAGACATGCAGAATAATAAGGAAGTTCTTCACACTGTAAGGACTTACAACTGCACCAAATCAATGGCATCTACAGATGGAATCCTAGAAAACCCCAGAGAACATGAGCAGAGCAAATTTCCCCTTCTGCACTGACTAGTCTGTGTAGAAAGAGCTCCTTCCCCTTCCTAACTAAGCACGACTATACCAAACTGGGTGTCCAATCGTACTTTAACGAGAAAAAAATTGCTGTTGTGAATGAATGTTATCCCACAGGATTCCCCCCAGGAGCCAAACCCATTTCTTCCAGATGACTGGCTCCCAGGGACAGCTGATGTGTCTGGCTGTGGTCTGCTCATCACCTGCACCCATGCACAGTACTGAGGACTTTAAACAAGCTGCCTCTCCTGGTACTTTTACACATTTTTCTATTTGAGTCATTGATTGACTGTAAATTGAGATAAGATGGAGTGTAACACGGAACTAAATTCTGTTGTGATTGCACATAACAAGAGTTTTATTCACCACTCTTTTTTCCATATGATGCATTTTCAGATTATTTTATCTTTTTTTAGAGGAGGAGTGAAGAAAGAAAGAGCAAGTAAACTCTGCAAATGGTCTAATGATAAATTGCATGTTCATGATAATGACAGAAACATTGGGGGTGAGATTTGGGAAGGAAGGAGGTGGCAAAAAATCATTATAGAGGGGCTATAATATTTAGAGGCCTGGAGATGTCTTCTCTAAATATATTAGCAACCAGTTCAGTGCTGTTGGACTGGATCTGAAGTGGGAACGGCCCCTTTGGAAGTCCTCCTCTGGACCTTCTGGTGCCATGTGCTGGATGCCCAGTACCATCAGGATGCACAGGGTGCACTCCCGCAAGGCACCTTCTGGGTCTGGTGCTCCCAAAGGAATCTAGAGCTGGATTGACTCCGCTGTGAAGTTTGCTTGAAAAGTGTCCCCCTGTGTCAAAGCTAACCAGCAATGTCAATGTAGCCAGCGCTGGGGGACAAAAGTGCAGCTGGTCACAGTCCTAGGGGCATGTTTGTTCAGGGCATCTCTGCAGTAGTTTCACCTGAGGAAAATCCTAGAGCTGAGAAGACATACCTCCATGAAAGCTTTATTAGTCTCATTTTCTTCAATTAACTAATGTATTATTGGGGGTGGGGTAGGATAAAGGAGCTTAGGGGGTTCATGGAAATATATTTTAGAGATATTGGCTCTATAAAAAGGTCCTGACAGATAACTGGGGTCTTGTGTTAATTGGATATGATTCCAGTAAATGTAAGAGCAACAAGCAGCAGAGTGCTTTCCCATGCTTTTGCATGACCAAAGGTAAATTAAGACGCGTGAGATACATAATTCCTGCTATTTTTCATAAGGTGCAATTATATACCTTTAACTTTCCAAACCCAT
This sequence comes from Regulus satrapa, assembly GCA_013396955.1. Lineage (NCBI taxonomy): Eukaryota > Metazoa > Chordata > Aves > Passeriformes > Regulidae > Regulus > Regulus satrapa. Next base: position 83,113 of record VWZN01016989.1, on the reverse strand, counting down.
GTGGTTCCCAAGCACCACTGAGCCTCACCTGAATAGCCTACTTTTCCTCTTCCCCATCCTGTTGCAGACATTAGAGTCTTGTATGCATATACTGAATGTACATGCAGCAGATCTCTTTATGAGACAAGGGCAGAGAGAGATGTGATTAAATCTGAAAAAGAGCAAAGCAAACAAAACAGAGGGAAATATAGATATCTTTTTTAGAATGACAGTGTTTTTCTTTAGCTATTTTGTCCTGAAAATGATCAGCAAGTACTTATTTTCTACCCTCTAAGCAATTAAGGTAGTGCAAAATAATAAAATTGCTAAATTAAATAATACATGTAAACCTTGAATTCTCATTTATTTTTTTCAGCAGCCACATGACAACTTTTAAATTTTGTTCATTTCTCTGTAAATTTGAATGTGAATTTTTTCCCCCATTGCTGCAAACTTAAACAATTAATGAATGCATCTATCTAGGCTTTACTCTGACACATTTTAGCAAATGGAATGAGTTATTCAGCAGCCAATATTTTCCTTTATTTTATACATCCAATTATTGTTGATAACAGTTCATCCAGGTGCCCTTTTTGTGAACTATTGTTTTTTTTTTCTTTCATTTCTCAGCTACATAGTGTTCAAATCCATCATGGTTCCTCAACTTGCATCGTTTTATCTTGTGAATTCAGCAGAGGACTTGTTTTCAAATAAAAAGCTTATATTTTCTTATGTCTAAGATGCGAATACATGCCTTGAGCAGCTTTGGATTATGTCCAAATTTTAAATCAAACAAACAAACAAACAAAACCCAACAAAAACCAAAGAAAAAACAAACAGAAAACCAAATTGAGAAGGTGCAATTACACTCCTGAGAAGAAAAGAAACAAGAGAGCTGTAAGTCACCCTGGCACCCCTATTTAAGTGTTTTTGCCTTAATAGTCCAAATGTAATAGCTCTAAAAGAGCAGCCTTTTAACTGTTCTTCAAAGTAGGGCTCTTCATCACTTGAGCCACTTTATGAGTTCTTGAAAGACACACTGCAGGCTAGGAAAGATTGGGAAGTCTATAATTTTACATCAATCAATGCTACTGATAAATTACTAGTCACAAGAAAGGACGTGACAAAACACAATAGGACAAGTTATTTATGGAGAATCCCCAGTGCTCCCAATACAGCTATATTACATGAAGAGAAGAAGAAAAAATCATTAAGCAATAAAGCTTATTAAACAGCTAAGATTGAGGAGAACATAAACCACACAGGGCTGGTACAGGCTGTGAAAGGGAACGGCTGAGCTATTACAGTGCAGGGAAATGGCAGCACTGCTGAGCAGCACAACAGCAGAGCAGGCTGCCCCAGGAAGCACAGATCCTGTATGACCACAAACAAACAAAACCCTGGGGGAGGGGCAGGAGGTAGTTTAGGTGCCAGAACCAGTTTGTCTCTCTAAAGAAAGGAAGGGAATTCCAGACACTTTCATTTGCTGTAAGTCACGAGAAGTCTACTTTGAAAAGCATATTTTGTAGATTAAAACATTTGGTGGACAAACAAAGAAGAGTGTAGTGGCCACAGACCATGAGTGGTAGGACTGGAACATGGGGATCCCAAGTCACAGTTTCATGCCCAAGCTGAATATGCTCAAGTACATGATGTTGCAGTAAGCTGATCAGAAAAACGTTCTGTCAGAACAAGGGAGTCTCTCAAGTCTTTTGTCCTATACCTTTTTGGACAACCTCAGAAGGCAGAGAAAAATTCCTTTCCAACATCCCAAAAACACAAAACCAAAGGCTGTGACCAAAACCTGTGCAGGCAAAAGATGTTTGATCCATGTTTCCTGTTCACATTCCTGCATGCAGTAAAGAACAATCTCTTGACTTTTTGTTATACTTTCTGTGATCTTACATCATTTGACTCTGCCCCACCACAGCTGTTTCCAACCAAAGTATTGCCAGGGATCTTAAGAGGACAGCCACACATAATCCTGCAGAGAGATGACACCAGGTTTCTCACATTCCAGCTGTACCATTGGGGTTTACTTTCTCACATCTGGGACTTCAAAACTTCTTCAACTTCAAAAAAGAAGGTGCTTAGGAAAATCTTTCACAAGTTTTCCATGCTGTTTCTGTGCTGAGAGAAATAAATAATGCCTACCACATTGAATTCCACAAAAAACAGGGAAAAGCTGCAAAGGAACAAAATGATCTCTATTTTGAGGTGATTTCTGCTACATACTGCAGTGAAAACTGCTTAGGATTTATCCATCTGAGATTCAGCTTAACAGTGTCAAATCACAAGATGGCCATAATGGACCTGATCACTCTGTAACTGAAGCCAACTGCAAAACCACAACTCAATAGTAGTATGTCCAAACTGGGACCAGCATTTCTGGACCTGGAATTATTTTGATCTTAGATTCCAGTATCCGTTTTCTTTTCACCCCTTGAAGAGACACAGGAAGCTGACTACCTTTCTATGGACAACCAGCTTCTTTCTGATGGACTCCAGTGTGTTGGGGACTCTTGACAGCCAGTGGTGTTTGCTGTGCAAGTAGGTAATTTACTCTCATCTGATTATTTGGCTGGCATCCCAGTATTGTACAGATAAAGAATATATGATAAATGAGACTAGAATTTAACTAGAAGCCCAGCCCTAAACCTACTGTTATTAGGGCCCCAGTGAATTTGACGTAGTACAGAACTGACTTCCTCCTCTTTATCTGTTTAGGTTCTATACTAACAAATTTTTCCAGTTTTGCTCTAATATATGACTTAAACATCCTTGTTCTTCTTTCCCTTTATGTCCTTTTAAAGGTTGTAAAAATTTTCTATGATTTCCTAAGCTTAGCTGGGACTTAGAAAAAAGACTGAAGATACAGCAGGTCTGGGTAAATGGTCATAACATGACATAATATAATAATAATAATCATAACATAACACTGTTGTGGTGTTGTGTTGTGTTCACACAGATGCAAGGCAAATGAAGGATCTGGCAGTCTTTTATAAATAACCCTTACTGAAATCTGTCAGCCTCCCTGTAAAATGGATGATGGGAAAAGGAGCACTCACATTCTAGCCATGAGATTTGATGGCCCATGAATTTATTCCATACTCCATTATCTTGGCTTGTATCCTCACAGAAATCCATGCCTTGTGACTCATATTGGGAATAATCCAAAACTGTTATGCTTTAAACCGGCGTCTTGAGGAATAGAGAGGGGACTGCTGGGGAAGGAGTTGGGAGAGCAGGTTGTGAAGCCAAACAAAGCCACTCTCTTCCAGCATTGTCTTAACATTGGCCAAGTTAAGGAAACTTTGGTCTGTGCTTGAACTTATACTCTGTCTCTTGCACAGACATGCCAGATGATGCCAATTAGACTAACCACTTACACAGTAAATTTCAATAGAATTCCAGGATTTGAACATTATTTTGGTAGAGTCTTAGGAGAAAGGGTTTTCTCCAAATTCATCTGGCGTGAAATAGGGGTCAGTCAATTTGCACAGTCTCTGGCCTTTCTTGGAAACAACAAGCAGTTATGCCTGAAGAGGGACTAGAAGACTGTCAACATGTGCTTGAGGTTCTTGCTTCCTGCTTGGTTCTTTAGCAAATGCTCCTAATGCATAAGTTCTCTAAAGCAAAAACAAATATGAGCAAAGGCCATTTTCTGAGAGCAAACTATGGAAAGACAATATTTTTCTTCTAATTTCAGCATGTTCTACCTTTTTTCCCATCCTACTGATCTGAAAGGGGCCAGAGGAGAACATAAGTGGTTTGGAAACAGTATTGAGCAGATTTACCAGTGCTTCAGCTGACATAGTGAACTGCCAAAATGAGTTTCCTGCAGTCCTGTGCAAAGCCAAAGAATAGAATAGAATAGAATAGAATAGAATAGAATAGAATAGAATAGAATAGAATAGAATAGAATAGAATAGAATAGAATAGAATAGAATGACCCTACTCATTGCTGAGGAGGGGAGTTTTTTAACCCATCATCTTTCCTTTTAAAGTAGTCATAAACATAAGGATAAAAGATGCTATTTTAATACCTTCTTTGTTATTTCCAGGGTAGTATTCAAACACAAAAATGTCAGTGTAGACAGTCTGCAATTTACAAATATTAGCATAACAACAAGGTATGCTGTGAAATCAAGAACTGTAAGGTCACCCTCACCCCGTAAGTCTCATCAGAAGCATTTTAATACAAAAGCTGTAATCACAGAATTACTGTCTTTAAACCACTNNNNTACTGTCTTTAAACCACTGAATTCCCTGAGGGAAGTTTCATAATGCAAAGGAGTGTAATCATATTTGATTTTCTTTATTGCTAATGTTGCATGGAGATCTGAAAAAAATCATTAGTAATCCAAGCCAGACAACATAGGCCTTAAATGAAAATGTAAAACAATATCTTAAATTACGTTCATGCTGATTGCAGGAGGAAAGGGAATGAAAAGAGGGAGAAGAAAAGAACGCTACTGGACTGTCCTTTTCCCCTACTGTGTTTTCTGCATAGCCTATGCAGGAATTACCCGCTAAAATAAAATGTGTTTTTTAAGTTTAGAAATTTATCTCAAGCAAAAAAGGATTGTTTTTTCATAAAAAAAAAAAAAAAAAAAAAAAAAAAANAAAGTTCATAGTTGTTTTTAAAAAAAAAAAAAAAAAAAAAAAAAAAGCAGGAGAAATTTGGTTTGGTTTTGGTCTTGTAAGACTTAGAAACTGCTTGTAGCTTAGAAATCCCTGTCTCAGAAGAGTTAACATCTAATTGTTCTGAGAATTCTCAGGCTTCAGAGAGCTTTACTGATATGCATGATGTTATGATAGAGAATTTCAGACTTATTTCTGGTTTACAAAAGCAATTGGAAAAAACATATGAGTAATTGTTCTTGAAGAGTTGTTGCTAAATTTGAAGCAGATGCAATGGAATTCAGATTGTTCTGAATATTTTAAAGAAAAAAGACACTGGAGTTATGCATCTGTTCAGAGTTTAACATGCATTCAGGGTTGCAAAGGTCAAACGGGAACCCACTTGAATAAAGAGCCTATGTGTCCAAGGCTTGATATTACTTATATCAAAGGTACTGGAAAGCTGCCACTCGTTTCCTTGAGCCTTTGCTGGATTCTGAGCACACATCTGAGCTTAGTACTATTGGACACCATAACATAAACAACTTCTGATCTAGTTGCAAAAACACTGATGCTCCCAGGAAGATGATGAGTATCATACAAACATATCTTAGCTCAGAGCAGACACTGATGCAAAGAATACATTACATTGCTTTCAGAACAGCAAACCCAACCATTCTTGTCAGACTCTTTTTTTCCTGGTCTGTTTCTAAAGAAAATGACTGTGAAGATGTCTGACACTAATCAAATGCAAGAGTTATAAAAGAATAAAATGTCATCAATTTATAAAAAATAACATCTCACCCATACTTTATTACTAAATGTTAATTTTTCACATCTCACATTAACATAGCACGCCATTTGTCTTAACCTCATAACTATGCTGAGGTTTAAACATAAGCCAGAATTTTGCATAAATCAAGGCAGATTTATTGCAAAGTTGTCAAAAAGGAGTGAAAACAACACACCAGTCTAGTTGGAGTGACTAATTAATGGTAGATACAACTCATTGTTCTCTAAATTGTTATAACAGTTTTGGTTTATGATAGGCCTTGTCATGTGAAATCAAGAAAGTCATCTCAGAAAACTCATTAGACTTCTGGCCTATGTGAAGGAAGTCAGATGTAAAAAAGAAATAGGACAACTCTCAGAGCCAGTTTTAAGTAGTTTTTAATGAATTTGTATTTTGTGTATGCAATGGAATACCAAACAGCTCCTGCTCATCTCTCATAGCTGCATTCCATGAATGGGTTTCTTGTGTGTAAAATGATCAACTGGCAAACTAGTTCCTCAGGGTACTTGGAAGGTCACTTTAAAACACTTCCAGGTGAATTGAGGCAGTTAGATTGGCTGGATGTAAGCCCTTCACTCAGGCAGAAACTAACTCTTATCAGCTGACACGTAAATGCAGTCCTCCTTGTTCCTGCTAAAGAAAATGGGTTAACATCAAGCACCGTGTTGGCTAGTTAACCCAAAAGAGAGCTGGAGGTCTCTGATTTCTAAGTACTATTGCTGTCTTCTGGCTGGAGGAACGCTAACTCAGTAACATGACATAATTTCTGCTTCTGACTGGATGACTAAATCTTTGAACAGGTGAGTAATAAACAAAAGAATAACAAAGAGTAAATCATGCTTTCCAGACTCCATTTTAGAAGAATAATCATGGGTCAAAGTTTTGAAAGCTTTCTTATTTTGGAAATGCTTCCATATGGAAATAATGGTAAACCAATTTAAGTAAAGGACATCAGCAGGTGATACAATCTGTCTATGTCTACTTATGGAAAAAATTATCACCATGTCTGAATTTATCAGTTTTCTGGGTTTGTAGAAGTTGCAAGCTCTGAGTTCTCAGCCACACGGCACAGGATCTTACCCACTTCATTTAAGTCTAATCAGCCTTTTCCAGAGAGGTTCAAAGATAGCTGATGAGAGTAGCTAAGGCAGTTAAAAAGCATTTGTGGAGAGACTGTAAGTTCTTCTGCTTTGTAGTATTTGTTCTTGGATTTCTCTAAAGAGCTATACTGAAAGAAGGGTGGTAAATATTCCAGGAGAGTGGTCAAGCCGTTCTGCCTCTATATCTGCAAATACATATACCCTGACTTCAGGCTTCTATTCCCTCTCCCTCTTCTCTACATGTAACAGTAAAGAAGCTGAAAATGCAACTTCCATTTTTCCATTTGTTTGTTTTTTGTGGGTTTTTTGTTTGCTTGTTTGTTTTTTGTTTTGGTTTGGTTTTTTCTTTGTTTGTTTGCAAGTTTCCCCTGCAGGAATTGCAAAGGCTTTGACCTGGATACAATATTAACACAATTTTTTTTTTTGGCCTGTTTCTCTTTGAAAGAAGTACCAAACACAATTGTTTCTACTTCACCTCAAAAGCTGCTAACGGTAGAATTATTGTAAGGGAGTGATACAGCTATTTCTGTCTATAAATATCAACAGCAAGCCTAGAAAGCTCTCATCATTTGCTACATGGCAGGTGATCCGTGTTATCCCTTACCAGTGCTGGCAGTTTTCCCTAATGCACTTTTAGAGGGGGATGATTTCCAGACACACGTGTATGCATGTACATGTAAACATATTTACCCGTGTCTATCTTCCTTTACACACACATGTGTATGCACGCACACATATTTATTTACCTGTGTGCATCTCCATACACACACACACAATTTATTTACCCATGCCCATCTCCACAAACACACACACACACATATTTATTTACCTGTGTGCATCTCCATACACACATACACACGTGTGTACATGTACACACGTTTATTTACCCGTGCCCATCTCCACAGACACATTCACACACACATTTATTTACCTGGGCCCATCTCCACGCACACATACACATACACACACACACACACACACACATTTATTTACCCATGCCCATCACCACGCACACATGCACACATACATTTATTTACCTGTGCCCATCTCCACACACACATTTATTTACCTGTGCCCATCTCCCCACACACATTTATTTACCCGTGCCCATCTCCCCACACACATTTATTTACCCGTGCCCATCTCCACACACACACATTTAATTACCCGTGNTCCCGGGGCCGCCCCGCCGGGGAGCGAACGGGAGGGAGCGGCGCCCTGAGCTCCTCTCTGCCGCTCTGTAAACTCCATCAACTTCGGTCAGCCGGCCGCGTTTCCTCCGGGCTGCCGGCGATCAACGCCCCCTCCCAGTCGGGAGGCAAAAGAAAAAGCCATCTGGAGCCAGGGCAGCGTTCACCCTGCCG